>JASDQU010012174.1:156115-185632 GCA_032191745.1 Picea mariana | reverse complement strand
AGTTGGGTACATGGTTGAGACAAGTAGTTGATGAGTTGGCACATACATGAGGTGTATAGTTGATGATGTTGGTACATATTGATGAGTCATAGTTGATGAGTAGTTGATACATGATTGGTACATACTTGGTACATGGTTGGAGGAACTTTTCAGTAGTATTGTTGACACATGGTTTATGGATGATGTAGCATACTTGTATTGGTATATTATTAGAAGCACATATTGATCTTGGTGATGATTATGAGTTGTTGTGTTATGCTTGGTTGATGCACATCTTTGAGAGTTGTCATGGTGATTGATCTTGGTGAGTAGATCTGATTTAGTTGATAATATTGATGAGACAAGTTTTTGTGATAGGTTGTTTGGACATGTTGATGTGACATGTTATTTGTATAGGTTTGGTGGATGGTTGATACACTTGTTCATATTACAGGTTGAAGTACAGGTTGATGCATGGTTCAGGTTATTGGTGCAGGTTGTTTGGTATAGGTTAGTGCATGGTTGATGCACTTGTTTATGGTACATGTTGGTTATAGTTTGAGGTACAGGTTGTTGCATGGTTCAGGTTGTTTGGTGCAGGTTGATTGGTACAGGTTTAAAACAATATATCTCATAGTGACAGTGTGACAGTGGTTCCATAATTCTACTTCTATGTCAGGGCAGTTGGACGGGGCAAGGACAGGTGGTTGTAGCCACCTTTCGGTTGTAGCCGGAGACCATAGGGGGTTGTAGCCTTCTTCTATTTGTAGCCGAAGAATTGGGGAGTTGGAGTTTCCCTTAGGTTGTAGCTTGAGAAACTAGGGGGTTGGAGCCTCCTTCCAATTGCAGCTGGAAAACAAAGGAAGTTGGTGCTTCCAATGAATGCAATTCTTCAAAACATATAAGAAAAAACATTCTATGGTTTTCTCCCGCTTTGGGTTTCCACGTAAAACACCGGTGTATTGTGTATGTGTATGATTGCTCATTTGTTCATTGTTTATTTACTCTGCAGTTATTGTATGATAATGCTACATTGATATAACACTTGGATTATATGGTTAAAAATGATTAAATTGCTCTATTATTGATTCACCCCCACTCTCAGTAATCCAACAATTGGTATCAAAGCAGGTTCCTTAAGAAAATATTTTAACCACTGGAAGGAGATCATGGATTTTTCTAACAATGGACTACCAATGTTTAATGATCAGAATGGTTTTAAGTATGAGATGTGGAGCATAAAGATGAAAGTATTTTTATAGGCACATGAACATTATATTTGGCTATCATTTTTTACAGGATATATAGTTCAAAAAGGGCAAAGACTGCAACCAAGAAGGAATTGAAGAAGAATAACAAAATAGAAATGGATTTCATCTAGGAAGAATTACCTAATCCGATAAGTGAAAATGTTGGTAAATGTTCATCAACCAAAGAACTTTGGGATAAGTTACATGACATATATTCTTCACCCATCGCAGATTTAGAAAATGCCAAAGAAGATGCAGATACAGAACAAGAAGAAAAATGCTCATCATGTTAGATAGATTTAGAAGAGGAAGAGTATGAAAAAGCAGAAGTTGATTACAAAGAAAAAATGATCAGTGCAATTGAATATCTAAAGAAAGAAAGAAAATAAAACAAGTCATCCAAGAAATAATTGATGAAGCAAAATGAAAGTGTTCAAGGTTTCGAAAAAGATTAGCATGTCATCAATAATTTAAGAGCTCAACTAGAAGAGGCCAGAAGAATTGAAGAAAATCTAGAATATCAAAATAAATGTTTAGAATCCAACATAGCACCACAAAAGGAAGAAGCAGAAAAGAGAGAAAACATACCGATGGATCATCTCAAGGAAATAACCAATGAATTAAACAAACTTGAGGAAGATTTTGGTCAAGAAGAGAGAATAGTGGAAGAAGAAATAATTACATTGAAAATCCAACTTGAAGAAGAAAAGAGAACATAAGAGGTCATGAAGTCTTAGATAATGAAGAAAGAAGAAGAGGTTGATAATCTTGAAGAAGAAGTTGTCACACTAAGAGTCAAAATCATCAAGCTCAACAAGAACGTTGAATAGACAATAACATCCACATTAGTTGTTGAGAATGAAGAGAAGCACTCTACATTGCTAAAAAATAAGAATGAAGAAAATAGAAAGAGTTATGCAAAAGTACTCAAAGGAAGGAATCATGGTCAACCAGAATCTAAGAAAACTATTGAAGATACATCTTCAAGAATACCATCCATGTTCAAGCCACAAAGAAACTTCAATCGTGATCATGATCAATCAAGGCAAAAATTTAGAAGGGCTACGCCACAAAGAAGATCATTCACTCCCAGGTATGAAAATTTATTTTATGGTCATTGTTTTATTGTACTAACTTTGGACATAAGGTTGCAGATTGCAGGGATTATAAAATAAATGTTCAAGCAATAAATGCCTATGTGGCCCCACGTAACATTGAATGTTACAAATGTCATAACTATGGACACATAGCTAGTGATTGTAGAAGAAATATTGATACTTCCATGAAAGAGAACACTGATATCAGATGTAAGAAAGTGTGGATAAGGAAACACGAAGAAAAGGTGAACAAAGACTAGGTCTTAGAGATCGCAAAATTGGAAATAAAACGAGATGAAAAAAATTCTACAGAGAAAAAGAAAGATGTCAGATATAAAAAGGTTTGGAAAATAATTGAAAGAAAAGAAGGACAAGTAAATAAGGAACAAGTTCAAGAGATTGTACTTTTAGACATTGTAGTAAAAGATGAATCCACAGTTAGAAAGAAAGAAGTCAGAGCTCAAAGAGATGATGAATCTACCAATGAAGATGATGATGAATACACATCAGAGCAGGAATTGTTCTGAGCCATCTGACTTAGAGACTCCCAAGTAATATGAATATTAGATAGGGGGAGTCTTTGCGATAGCTATGACAGACCAAATAACCATCCTTCAAGCAACTTGCAGAGTTTGAGAAGACAAATTCAGAGCAATTAGTTCGCAGAAGTACAATTTGATAGATTAATCAAGACTTCATGATAGTATAGTGATAAATGGATCAACATTATGGACAATTGTGCAAGTAGAATCTTGGAAAGTATGGACATAGATGGATTCGTAAGAACACTTAGCAGGTTTGGATAGATATATGATAGTGGACGAGAGCATGGATTCATAGATTGGTTCAGAGAGTGGTTCAGAGATAAAGGAACATTATCATAATGGATGATAATTACACAGGACAATGCTAATGGATTCCAAATTGACAAATATTTTTTTGACACATGTAGTGCATATATCAATTCACATTCAAAATAGAGTAATGTTGAGAAACAAAAATGACAAAAATCCCTACGAACTATGGAAAGGAAGTGCATAAAACAACCTCTACATCAAGGTAACTCAAGGTAGTATTTTATTAATTGAAATTTATGTTGACGATATTGTTATGGAAGTACGAATGACAGGGTAAGCCAGAAATTTGCAAAGGATATGCATAATGAATTTGAAATGTCATTACTTGGAGAACTATCCTTCTTTTTGGGTCTTCAGATATGTCAAAGAAACCAAGGAATTTTTATTTCTCAAACTAAGTATATCAGAGAAATGCTAAAGAGGTTCGGAATGGAAGATTGCAAACCAGTTACCACTCCTATGAAAAATAGTTGCAAGTTGAGCAAAGATGATGATTCAAAGTCTACAAACCAGAGGAAATACATGTCAATGATTGGTAGCTTAATATATGTGACAACATCTAGACCAGATGTAATGCAGGTAATTGGACAGGTGACATGATTTCAAGAAGAATCAAAGGAATCACATGTATTAGCAGTGAAGAGGATTTTCAAATATCTCAAAGGAACATAAGAGTTTGGATTATGGTATCCAAAAGGAAAGGATCTATCACTTATTGCCTACACAGATGCAGTTTGGGCAGGTTGCATTGATGACCGATGAAGCACCAGTGGAACAATTTTCTACTTGGGTGAGTGTTTAGTATCTTGGCTAAGTAAGAAACAATCATCAAATCCGTATCTACAGCCAGGGCAGAGTATATTGCAACAACAACATGTACACAAGTTCTATGGATGAAATAAACTTTGAAAGATATACAGGTTGAGTATGATGAGCCCATTCCAATCTATTGTGATAATATAAGCACCATTAGTATCTCAAAAAACCCGGTGACGCACTCCAAGAAGAAGCACATTCCAATCAAATATCACTTTCTACGAGAACAGGTTGCAGAGAAAAACATTAGAGTTGAATATATGGGAACAAAAGAACAAGTGGCATACATCTTTACAAAACTGTTTCCATGAGAAGCCCTTGAGTATCTGCACCATAAATTAGGAGTAAATTATACTCCAAAAATGAATTATTTTGAATGCTTATCTTATATGTATTAAATGTACACGGGGAAGCACCATAAATAGGAAAAAGGGGGAGATATTTATCAGATGCAAAGGTCAATGCTTGGAGAGAGAGAATAGAGACATGTTTCCAAGGGGAGCGATTGTCACAAGGGAAGAATGAGCGATATGAATTCAGAGTGATACCCTTTGTCAAAGGGGGAGATATTATTCATATGAAGGGAGAGAAAGTAATTAGAGGCTTATAAACACAAAGAAAAATCAAAGGCACGTAGACAGGGGGAGCAGCCCCAACGGGAGATACCCTTTTCCATTAATGTCAAAGGGGGAGAGAAAGAAACATTGATGAGGAGTATAAGCATGAATGTTATCATGACTAAGTGTTGCCATCAATGCCAAAGGGGGATATTATCAGACAGTTGGCTTAGTTTGATGGATAGTTGGTATGGATTGTTGGTTTTCATTGATTTCAACCATTGAAGAGTGATATTTTAGATTGATGTCAACCCTTGGAGAAAGTTCGGTAGCAAATTCCGGTAGCACAAAGGTTTGGGTAATGGAACCAAGGTTGTTTCATGTATAATGGTATGTGTTTTAATATATTTTAATTTAATACTATTCTATATGGATAGTACATGTCTTTCCATTTCCGGTGGTATGTGGAGCGTCACATAACTCCTCACGGTTAGAGAGTTATGGCCATGTAAAGTTGGAGAACCCAAGTTTGGATAATGGACCCAAGTTTATTTGATGGATAACGGTATGAGTTTTGATATATTTGTAGGTAATACTATTCTATATGGATAGTACATGTCATTCCATTTCCATTGGTTTGTGGAACGCCACACAACTCCTCACGGTTAGAGAGTTATGGCCATGTAAAGTTGGAGAACCCTCACGAGTCATCTAGAAGCCCCAAAAGTTCAAAGTAGTCAAAGTGGTTTAAGAGATTTTTAGAAGGAAAATAATAAAGTGAAGTGATGAGTGTACTATAATTAAAAGTGAATACAAAATAAATTATTTAAATAATAAAGTTAATGGATAAATTACTAAGTTGACAAGTGGTTAGAAGTGGGTTAGCCCTAAAATAAGGAAAGTGGTTTAAGATGGTTAGAATATAACCCCTTGAGGTAAAGTGAAGTGATGAGTGTATTATAAGTCAAATTGGATATAAAATAAATTATTTAAATAATAAATTTAATGGATAAATTACTAATTGGACAAGTGGTTAGAAGTTGGTTAACCCTAAAATAAGGAAAGTGGGTTAAGATGGTTAAAAGGTAACCCCTTGAGGAAGCTACATGAAAGTATAAATAAGAGGCAAGGATCTCTCATTTTATATCACACTTGAGAATATTGAATATATATAGGTGACTGAGGTAACCAAAGGATATCTAAGCTGAATTTCAAAGGGAAGGTGAAGAAAAGAAGGCCAGAATTCAAGGGAGGATAGATTCTTTTGATGATGTTTTCTAAGGTATGTTATTTACAGGTCATCTCACCATTTTCACAATAAATTTGTTTCTATAATGATTGAGACTGTTAAAGTGATAGGCCATTGAGGGAACATATCCAAGTATCTGTGGTAAAAATTTCATCTTGTGGGTCGTTTTATTTTTGGATTTACACTCCGTGGAAAATAGGGTTTGTGGCTAGTCATGAAACTAGTCTAAAACAAGTGTTTCTGGTAAAAATGTCATAACTTCTTCATAATAGATCCAAATTCAGTAAGACAAAATGTGTTGGTTAGAGTACATTCTGTAGTATTTTTTGTAACATTTTCAGATCCATTCAACAAATATACCATGTGGGGCATGCTCTACAAGGTCACTCTCTAGAATAAGCCAAAATTCAACAAGGTATGCCATTTTTGCTATAACTAATTTTTTGAGAAGTTCTGAGTAGTGAAACTTGGAGAAATTTCGTAAAACACACTGAAGAATATTGTATACTATTTTTAGATATTTATTCATTATAAGTACATAGTTGTGATTATTTCAAGTTAGGGTTGTTGACTAATCCAAAACTAGTCATGTGAGACTAAAGAAAAGTTTGATGAAAATGCTAGTCTCTTGCTGTTAAAGTTAAGGAAGGTTTGCAAGTATGTGATCATATACACCAGGTCTATTACAGAGTTACAAATCAGATTTGGATGATGAAATTGATGAGGGATTTTGGTTGAGGTACATGTTGGGTACATGGTTGAGACAAGTAGTTGATGAGTTGACACATACATGAGGTGTATAGTTGATGATATTGGTACATATTGACGAGTCATAGTTGATTAGTAGTTGATACATGATTGTTACATGGTTGGAGGCACTTGTTAGTAGTATTTTTGACATATGGTTGGATTATGTAGCATACTTGTATTTGTATATTATTAGAAGCACATATTGATCTTGGTGATGATTATGACTTGTTGTGTTATGCTTGGTTGATGCACATATTTGAGAGTTGTCTTGGTGATTAGATATGATTTGGTTGATAAGATTGATGAGACAGGTTGTTGTGATAGGTTGTTTGGACATGTTGTTGTGACATGTTATTTGTAAAGGTTTGTTGCATGGTTTATGCACTTGTTCATATTACAGGTTGAGGTACAGGTTGATGCATGGTTTTTGCATGGTTCAGGTTATTGGTACAGGTTGGTGCATGTTTGATGCACTTATTTATGGTACAGGTTGATTACAGGTTGAGGTACAGGTTGATGCATGGTTCAGGTTATTGGTACAAGTTGTTTGGTGCGGGTTGAGTGGTACAGGTTTACAACAGTATATCTCAAAGTGACAGTGTGACAATGGTTCAATCATTCTACTTCTATGTTAAGGTGGTTGGACGGGGCAAGGACAGGTGGTTGTATCCACCTTCTGGTTGTATTTGAAGATCATAGGGGGTTTTAGCATCCCTCTGGTTGTAGCTAGAGAATTGGGGAGTTGGAGTTTCCCTCAGGTTGTAGGCTGAGAAACTAGGGGGTTGGAGCCTCCTTACAGTTGCAGCTGGAAAACAAAGGAAGTTGATGCTTCCAATGAATGTAATTCTTCAAGACATATAAGAAAAAGCATTCCATGGTTTTCTCCTGCTTTGGGTTTCCACGTAAAACACTGGTGTACTGTGTATGTGTATGATTGTTCATTTGTTCATTGCTTATTTACTCTGTAGTTATTGGATGATAATGCTACATTGATATAACACTTGGATTATATGGTTAAAAAGGATTAAATTGCTTTAGTACTGATTCACCCCCCCTCTCAGTAATCCAACACCCCCAAGGAAAGAGAGAGAAAGTACAAATATGAAGAAAAAATAAAGAGAGAAGTGCACTCTTCTCTTCACATCTCTAGCATAAGATGATAATGATAAAATGACTCTTTCCTTTCTATATATATATGAGAGGTAAGGGAGGCTAACAATACATATGTGGGACTAAACTCTTACAAGCAACCTACAAAGATACAAGTAGGTTCACATGTGTGATGTGTTATATTGCAAGGGTACACATGTCACACTCCATGTCTAATGATCTTGTTGAGTTGACTAAGCTCAACAAGATCATTAGACATGTAGAAATGCATGGCCTTGATGCAATTCAAGATGCCAAAGAAAGACTAGAAAAATAATGTAATTTAGATTATCCAGATGCATTCTAGATGAGAGGACAATATTTTGTGGACTTTCCATACAAAGAGAATTACCAAGGAACTCCACATAAAGCATCCTCAAATCATATGTCTTTATCAGAGCTTGATTATTGCAAACAAGAAATAACATAACTTATGAACATAAAATTAATTAAACCAAGTAGGAGTCCATGGGCTTGTCCTGCCTTTTATGTTAACAAAAATTTAGAGCAGAAAATAGGTAAACCTATGATGGTAATTAACTATAAATCTCCGTGTCAGGCTCTAATTCCTATTAGGTACCCATTGCATTCAAAAGATGCACTATTTTCCAAAATTGGTGTTAATAATGTCTTCAATAAATTTGATTTAAAGAGTGGATTTTGGCAGATTGACATTACACCTATAAAGAGATACAAAATTACATTTGCGGTGCCCCATGGCCAATATCAATGGTAAGTCACGCCTTTTGGTTTGAAAAAATATCCTTCAGAATTCCAAAAGTGCATCGAGGATATATTTAGAGATCTTGATTTTGTTATTGTATATATATTGATGATTTGCTGGTATTCTTAGTAGATATGAACCAACACAAGCAACACTTGGAAAAACTATATGATAAGGTATATAAGCATGGAATTGCACTAAGAAAAACAAAGTTGGAATTTACCAAAACAAGAATTGAATATTAGGGATTAATTTTGGCAAAAGACAAAGTAGAGCTCCAAGAACATGTACTCAAAGCAGTAAGTGAATTCCCTGACCAAATCCTTGACAGGAAACAAATCCAAAGATTTCTAGGTAGCCTGAACTACATCATGTATTTCTATAAGAATCAGGCCAAAGACATAAAATTCCTACAAAAAAGGATCAAAGAAAATATCCAATGGAATGATAATATGACAAAGGCAGTACATGTAATCAAACAAAAGATAAAAAAATCTGCCTAGCCTTCATATACCAGATTTGAATTTTCCATTTGTCTTAGAAACTGATGCCTTTGATGAAATATGGAAAAGTGTTTTATTACATAAACACATTAAAGAAGAGAAAATATGTATGCATGTTTCTGGTTCCTTCAAAGGGACATAATTGAATTACCCTTCCTCTCACAAAGAAATTTTGGCTGTAAAAAATGACATCAAAAGATTCAGATTGTTCCTGAAACCTGTCCATTTCACAGTAAGAACAGATTTAAAACATATGAAAGGGATGTTATCAAACCACATGTTACTTGAACAAGGAAACAACATAGTCTTAATATCGAGTTTGTGGCTTGATGGCTATGATTTCTAGATAGAATATAAGCTAGGCAAAGAAAATTGTATAGTAGACTTGTTTGTGGGGATATTTTTATGTAATAAATTCTTGACATCAAATCATCAACCCAAGGTATCGTAATCTTGTTAGATGCAAAAAAAGTATATGTGTTGGGCCAATAGTAGCAAGGCTTCTTGAAGAGCACCAATCCCAGTATTTTTCCCATTCTAATGGTCAAGCATTCAAGGGATTCAAAAGAGGAGTTTCACTCATGAAGTATGGCCATCAATGGTCAAATGTAAGTGACATATAATGAAATATTGAAATACATAAGCAATAATTGAAACACATACAAGGAATTCAGATCTATGGCTAAACTAGCTAACTAAGAACAAATGGAAATACCATAATGTATGTTAGAGATTAGGGGCCCTGCCAAACCTAGCACATGATGTGATAAAGCTTCAGACTAAGTAAGCACTCGAACATGAGAACAAAACATCAACAACGATTATTATGAAATGAAATTCAAATATTACAAGGGTCCAAGAATGGATATTTCTGATGCTAATCCTTCCCTCTCCTCTCTACCCCCTATTACATCACATTTGAGGTATACATATAGTAGCAAGTTGAATAGGTGCTCCTCTAAAATAGGTAGGGGGTTTCATCCTTTCTAGTGAACGAAAATCTAAAATAAACAATGGAGATTACAATGAGATTGATCTAAGATCAAGATGGAAGATTAATTAGATCTGTTCAACCTCAAATATATGAGAATAGTTCTCATCCTTGGTTAGGTGCACCCATTAGTCTAGAAGATTGGATACGATGGCCGCAATTGCAAATATTGACAAACCCATATTAGAAAAATTCCCATATCTCCAATATCCTTCATTATCTTCAAAAACCACTTGCAATTTACCTTAATGGGAGTGTTCTGGAAAAAACCCATGTTTCAGAATTTGGAGATTCTTCTTCGTTTGCTTGAAAATTACATCTAAAGGTTGCTACTGCTAATTCTGGCACAATTTTGACCATGCATTGGAGGAGGTCCACATGTGTGACCTGGGCATGAACTAGTGAGTGCCTATCCATATTGGAGGTATTTCCAACAAAACCCATGTCTTCATCTTGGCCCTGGAGGTGCACATATATGCTAAACATGGAGTTCGGGTACTGGAACTAAACCGTTGGTGTAGGAACTGAACTGCCAAAAACCTTCATCAACAAGATTAGTCTAAATCCTTTCTAAATCATTAAAAACAAATAAAATTATAATGATTAACAACATTAAGCTTGTTAGGCACATTAATGTCATAAGTCTGGGTAAATGTAATAGGCATAGTAAATGTGTGCACGAATAAGGTAAAAGGAGACCAATGATGATGTAAAAGGTGTAAAAGTTGTAAGCCAACATCTCCCCCATGCCTAAGGATTGACATGTCCTCATGCCAAAGTAGGAAACTGATCATACCCACAATACAAATCTGTTGTTTACCAACTGTCCCATGTTTTTTGTTTGACTCAAGCTACATATTCCTCCATTCATCTTTGCTAATGTCATTCCATAGTCTCTCCATTGTTCACCCAATCATTTGGTAGGATTTGAAACTTCTCCTCTAACCTTTGTTCTTTGTTGACCACAACCTCTTCTCCTCTTGTGGCTTCACTTTATCCATGATCTGCAATACTATTTGTGTTGATTCTAAAAAACGATAATCATCCAAGGCTGGAAAGTTACTAACTAAAAGTAACTCTTTCCAACTGAGATAAAAATATCCTTTACCTGTGTCATCAATAGGAAGAATTGAATTGGAAAACCTCTCTCAAAAGCTAATATTTTCATATCCCTTGGTCAACTTCCTTGGTACCTCTAATAATATGTAGAAGAAAATATAAAGAAGAAGGCACAACCCATCCTCAATATCAATTCTTGCAACCAACATTGGTTCTTCTTCCACCATAAGTAAATGTAATGAAAACAACCCACAATTTTAGATAAGCTACATTTTATTCATGTGTCTCTTTCCTACTTACAATTACAGGAGCAACAAAGACAAGGCCAATAAAGAAGAATACAACAATTGTCTTGGAATCATACAAATATGCAAAAAACATATGTGGCACAATAACCTAGTTTAAACTTAGATGTGTAGTTTCTAGTATAGTTTGCAAGCTGGTATTTGAGTAATAAGAGGTCTTTTGACCATTTTACCTTATCCCTAGACTCATTTATAGGTGGATTTGCAACAAACTTGATGGATCTGCAGCCTCCACAACAAAATTGATTTCTTAAAATTTATGAATTGGGTGCTTGAGATATTTTGTGAGGTTGTTGGTAATCATTTTAAGCTTCTCCCTACAAAAAATTGGAGATACCCACATCATGGATTTTGAGATAACGACAAAATCGTTGCAGGTGACTATACCCATTTTCTTGAAAAATGTGTATCGGGTTGGTGAGAAATTCATTGGGTTTGTTCATATTGTTGTAGTGATTCTCCCCTCAAAAAATCATAAGAACCCAATTCTTGGTTTGTGAGATACCATGAAATCATTTTCCATGTTTACCACATATGAATTCATCATTCTCCTCTACAAATATCATGGTCTTCCAATAAGGAACTGTTTGAGATGATGGTTGACATTTTGGTGAACAAAAACTAACCAAGGAGGACGTTTTAATTTCCCTTGGTGACAAGTAGTTATACACAAACATTTTCCACATGGAAGAAATTCCTCACATACCTCTAAGCAGGTTGGCACTCTTTCCATACAATTCTTCCTCTGAGTTGCAACTGGGTTTTGACAATTGGCACACTTTCCATACAATTCTTCGCATTCTCCACATTCTAGCTACATTTATAATTCTGACGAGAAAGCATCTTCATGCACAAGTTCTTACATGCAAATACAACATTTTTTAATCTATTGTTCCTTGGATATCCATACTGCCACGACATGAATGTGGAGTGGGATAAAATTCCCCTTTTGGCTCTTGGTTGTTCCTCGAAATCCTCCACTTGCAAACAACACTTTGATTTCTTGTTAGTTGTCACCAATCCAAAACCGAGAGAACTAGAAATGTCCAAGATTCCAATGTTTCACAAAATTATTATAATTGAGATGCAAATGAAATTTATTAAGTGTAGACATACCCAAAACAATAGTCAGAGTGACATTGGAGATAAGAATATGCCTTTGACATATATGATTTTGTCAGAGCCATCATGGATCTTGAATGCCCATACTTGCTAGAATGATTTTAGCATTTTGTCTGAGAAATCTATTGCAGGGGATGAAAAACTTGGGCGCATATTGATAACCTTCACATCCATTGTGCAACATTATATTGTGGTGACAATTATTGATTTGTGTTTAAATTGGTGAATGTGAGACATATTGAAGCACTCCCTACACATAAGATTCTACAAACCATAGTAGGAAAATTGTGAATTTTCATACCACTCCTTGCTCCTCAACCTCAAGCTAAAAATAGGTAGAAGTCACTACATTCACCTCCCATATTCATCAACAAAAAAAAAAATGATAGTAGAGCCCATCTCCAACGTTTTAAATGTATCATAAATTCAAAAGGTTGTGGATTGACAAATTATAATCTGGATGTATCAATTTCTTTGAAAATACAAACCCATGAGGATCAATATAGATGCAGGATCCATCTTGTACCAGTTTACATTATGTGTTGGGAAGAGGGTTCTAGCAATGAACAAAATGCAATTTTGCTTAATTTTTTTTGCAGAAACTACTTCCATTAGAATATATGCCACTACAAAACCAACAAGAGACCATTTCTCAAATGAAATCTCATCTCTACATGAAGAAAACTCTACATCAAATTACCTGTATCTGAAATTAAATCCTTTGCAATCTATCCTCTTGTTCTAAATTTTTTCTTAAATCTTGCTTTGCAAATCCATGCATTTGTTGCAAACCTTCCACTATAGATTTTGAGATACCTTAAGCAAAAACAAATTTCAATAAAGAATCATCAGGATCTAGAAGCTCCCAAGGTTTGAACAATTGGCTTCTGGCCTCATGTGCACCACATTTGACAAGCTTGGTATTCTTCAAAGTGGCAACTACTGTGTTTTCAAACTAATATTTGAATACATTCTTAATCATGTTCATTCTTTGTTCAAATCCAGACAAACCAAACTTCACTAATAACTCTTCATTCTGTATCTCTGGACATGAAGTGGCATGCCAACATTTATGCTTGCATGGCTCTCACCATTTGATTACTCAAGAGAACTCATTCGAAATCCTTTTTGGAAGATTAGAAGGCCATCAATGATCATCAATACTGGCATAATTTGAATAAAAATCAGGGAAGATACAATACCAAAAGATGTAGGTGACTCCACAGATGTTGTCACTGAATTGAACAGACGAGATTTACCTTTACCTACACATTTTTGTTCAACACTAGAGGATTCTTGACCATTCAATGGGTTATTTTTCTTAACATAAAGTGGATTATACCTCTCAAAAATGAGTTGCATCTATGAACTTTGTACTTCTATGTGCCTTTATGCTGGTCTAGAAGCTGTGCTACTATAACCATCCCCTTGCACAATATACAAGTTTGCATAGGAAGAAAGAAGATTTTACTATTTCAACACTTCACAACCATCAGTTGAGGAAACACAAAAGACGAGATGGTGGGGGTTTTGAAAAACAAATTTGACAAATGTAATAGTGGTTATTGTTGGGATGGGTTAAAATTACAAGGATAAGTGGTAGATAAGAAAGATTAACAAGCTTAGAATGTTGTCTTTATGATAAGTTCCCTTCATTTCCAATAAATTAGAAGGATTGGAAAACTATTTACCTCAGGTTACCTCAGTTCTCTGAGGCTGATACTTACATATTGGAATTGAAGAAGGCATCTAAGTTGCTAAAGACCTGTCCAATTGAGGAAAGAAACAAAATACATCTGCAGATTTCTGGCATCCACCATGCAGTTCTAGTACAAGAGGAGAAGAATTTTGTTGCTGGAAAATTTTGTTGTTGCCTTGTCAATTGTTGACATTCCGCGCTTATGTGGAAAACATAAAAAGGTTGTTGCATTGTACTACTAACTATATGCAACATTTATTGCAATTTACTGATCTACTATCCTACCCTACTTGAAAGAGGGAACTTTTTCTCAAGTGTAGGAGTGTTTCCAATGAAGCCATGTGTGTAGCATATTTACAAGTAGACTTGTATCCAAGTATGAAAAATATACCTCAATGGCTACTCGAACATGAGAGGCCAGCTGCTCTTGTGGAGATGTTGCCAAGAAACGTTGAAGGATGGAGGGGTATTGTGGCTTGATGACTGTTTGAAGCCAATATTTGATGTAATATATGTCTCCTTGGATTTATTTGCTTGTCATGCCATAAGTTCTTTGGAAAGTCGGTCTTCACATTCCATAATGCACAAAGGATCTAGTGACACACATGCAAAAAATTCCTCGATCCCTGGCTCTAATATCAGATCTTGATCTGATGTGGTCCATGATTCTTTGATCTCTTCTATATGCTCACAAGGAATACTAGAAGAAACTTCTATATTCTCTTCTCGTGGAATATGTCCATGGATCACTAGTTCCTCTATTGCTTCTTGAATTGCAAACTAATCCTTAGTAACAACTCTATAGTGTGGACAAGGATTTGAGAAGATCCTTACAGGGGCATGTCCTCCTTTAATCAACAAATAATTGAGCATTTTTACATACTTTCGGCTGGTATGCTAATCCCTGTCTCGCATGTGGATTAGTGTATGGAGTTCTTACAAACCAAAATCAAGAACTTTAAGAAAACAAATGAAATATTGCACACAACACAAGACAAATTCCAAAGCAGAACATCTATTCATACCACTCACGCTATTGAGACCATGTTGTCACCAAGTTGTCTGTTGACATGAGAAGCTTTCCCTTTCCATCCATCAATCCAAAATAAGACACATTGAACCAACACAACAAGGGTTTGTAGAAACTCACTAAAGTGAATGTGGCGGGCTAGAACCCTTTCAGAGATTCTAAACTTAGGGAATCTTTGTGTCTTATCGTTTCTCCTCCTTTGAGTCTTAAATGATGGTGCAACCAAATTATGCACAAAATCTGTAAATGCTCCAATCCCTTTAGTGGCTCCCTAAAAATGTTGCCAAAAATGTGGGGATATTTATATATAATAAATTTTGGACATCAAATCATCAACCTGGGGGCTTGTAAGCTTGTGAGATACATGCAAAGTATATGCAATACCAGAGCCTACTCTAATGGGAAATCTATGACTGCGTTGGGAAAATAGTAGCAAGGACTCTCCAAGAGCACCAATCCAAATCTTTCACCCACTCTAATGGTCAAGCATTCAAGAGATTCAAAAGAGGGGATTCACTCATGAACCATGGCCTTTAGTGGTCAAATGTAAATGACATGTAATGAAAGCTTGAAATACATAAGCAATAATTGAAACACATACGAGGAATTCATATCTATGGCTAAATTAGATAACTAAGAACGAATGCAAATAACAAAACACATGTTATAGAATGGGGGCCCTGCTAAACCTAGTACACGCTGTGAGAAAGCTTCAGACTAATTAAGTACTCAAGAACAGGAACATAACACCAACAACTGATTATTATGAAATGAAATTCAAATATTACAAGTGTCCAAGCATGGATATTTCTGATGCTAATCCTCCCCTCTCCTCTATGCCCCCTATTACATCACATCTGAGGTATACATATAGTATCAAGTTGAAGAGGTGCTCCTCTAAAACAGGTAGGGGGTTTCCCCCTTTCTAGTGAACGAAAATCTAAAATAAACAATGGATATTATAATGATATTGTTCTAAGATCAAGATGGAAATGAATCATATCTTTTCAACCTTGAACATCTGAGAATAGATCTCATCCTTGGCTGGGCACACCCATTTGTCTGGAAGATTGGAGAAGATGGACGCAACTGCAAATATTGGCAAACCCAGATTGAAAATGCCCATATCTCCCAAATCCTTTATTATCTTCAAAAAACACTCACAAGGTAGCTAAATGGGCGTGTTCTGGAAAAAAAATCCATGTTCTAGAATTTTGAGACTCTTCTTCGTTTTTCCAAAAATCACATATACAGGTCATTGCTTCTAATTCTGACACAATTTTGACCACTATATTTGACCATGCATTGGAGGTATACACGTGTAACCTTGGCACAAAGTAATGATTACCATGCCACGTTGGAGGTATTGCCAACAAAACCCATGTTTTTATCTTGGCCTTGGAGGTGCACATATACGCTAAACATGGAGATTGGGTACCGGAACTGAACTGCCAAAAACCTTCATCGACAAGATTGGTCTAAATCCTTTCTAAATCATTAAAAACAAAACAAATTATAATGATTAACAACATTAATATTGTTAGGCACATTAATGTTATAAGTGTGGGTAAATGATCAAAATCTAGACCAGGGTTCAAATTTTAGCCCAAAAATCAAAGTGTTCGAAATTGCTTCAAAATGTATGGGTGCTTAGGCCTCGTCGTCACAAACCCAACACACTTTGAACAGGTTTAAACGGACATTGGATAGTGAGATATCACGTTCTGTTCGATTTGCCAAACAGGCAAAAAAATTGTTGACTGTACAGTCCGTACAGCTGATGTGGCAGGGTCGTACAACTGACGTGGCATATGCTGATGTGGCAGGTGTTGATTGAACAAAGATGACATGGCAAGCATTTAGTTGGAAAATATGTGGACGAATCATCTTTCAACACGTGGCACATAGATGGCAAATGGTATGGTGCCACATGGCATCATGTTAAAGGTTGGTGTAAAATTATAGTGGAGTCCGTGGGAGTTGAACCCCGCACCTCCCGAACTATGCAA
The DNA here is from genome assembly GCA_032191745.1 of Picea mariana. Lineage (NCBI taxonomy): Eukaryota > Viridiplantae > Streptophyta > Pinopsida > Pinales > Pinaceae > Picea > Picea mariana. The sequence goes on along the minus strand of JASDQU010012174.1, from coordinate 168,486 downwards.
AGTCTTAGCAAAGACTGGGCTGCCGACGCGCCCACATGGTAGTGCTTACCATATAACGGTTTTAATTTTAGTTAAAGTTGGGTGTTTCATAAGTTTGGGGCGTGCCCGGGCTGGGGCTTAGCCCCAGCCCCCGATCGTATATATAATACCATACAACCATGCATTGGAGTTGCGCGCGTGGTCAAACGGTTTTCAAACCATTTTTTAAATGTTTTTTTCCCATTTTTCGACACTTGGTGCACCTATTGCCCGACAATTGTCAAGCACTCGTTCCAATTTGTATTTGAGCCCGAAATTGGGCTGGGATGTGGCCATATGGCCCCCCATGCGCCCAACAACTCCATCTTTGGGGGCTTAGTTTCACTAACAGTGCGAAAAATTTGTGCATTTTGCAGGCATGCACATGTGTGCTGGGTTTAGGCATGAGAAATGCCCAGAAGCCAGGTTACTCACACAGGAGTGCGAATTGGCGAACTAGAGACAACAAGCTTGAAGGAGGAAAATGGCAGGAGGCCTATCTTCTTCATCTTTTGGCCAAATGAGGTGCCAAAAAAGCTCATCTAGGGGTTTTTGGATGTTCTAAATCCATTGGCACTGTTTTCAAAGGCATTTGGAGACTTCTATTGCAGGTTTTACACCATTGAAGTTTCAGGGAGCTTAGAGCCACCATTGAAGGAGGTCATGCTCATATGAGCCCAAGTCTATTTTCTGTGACTGAATAGTCATTTTTTACTAATTGTTATGCTATGAACATAGTGGGATAGGTTTCAGAGGCATTTGAGGACTTTTACAGGTGTTTTTTCCACAAGGAAGCTCAGGGAAGCTCAAGGTCACATGTAGAAGAGGTCATGCCCAGATGAGCCATGGTCCATTTTCAGAGTTCTATTAGTCATTTTTGGGCTTTTTATGTATTCTCAAACCAATGGTACAGTCAGTAAATCCATTGGAGTTGAGAAGCAACTTGTAAAATAATATTTGACAAACTAATCCCAGAGAGCCTAATCCATTGATGGAGGCTCAAGGAGATGTAGCCCAGTTGGGAGTGAACTCCTTTATCATGTCCTTATTGTTGTGAGTTGTTGGTTATATTTTTCTGCATGTTATGTTTCTATTGTATTTATTTAAAGAAAATTTAACCTTTTAAAGAACCTCACACATAAACACATAAAAGAGGCATAAACTTGACACATAAATCCTCTTGCACAACTAAGACATTGAGCAAGGTCTTGAAGATTATTTTAATGGAGCAGAGGGTGCTTGCATAGAAAAACAAGTCATCCCCCTATTTCCAGATCAGTAAATGTGGTAATAGGCATAGTAAATGGGTGCACGAATAATGATTCAAGAGGATTCAAGAATGCTTATAGAGGTCCAGGAGGATCCATAACATTCACAAAGGTCTAGAATGGTTTAAAAATGCTCAAAATCCAATCATCCCAAATTCTCTCAAAAAATCCATCAATGCATAGATCTCAGTGATAGCTTTCCAACGACGCAAATTTCACCTTGAACAAAGTTCATATGCAAAATTTATGAGCGGTCAAAGTTCCAGTCAAACTAGGTCAAAGGTCAAAATCCACATGGGAAAAAAGGTGACACGTGTCACCACTACAAGGGTGACATGTGGCACATGATTATACAAGTGACGTAACAAGTGATGTGTCACATAATTTGTTGGCAATTGAATGGGAAAATTACAATCCAAGTGGCCGAATCATATGTTGACAAGTGGCAAGGGATAGCCAATGAGAGGCTACCACGAGGTAGCTTCCCATTGTCCAATATTGTTATTGTTTACCAAAATACTATGGGAGTCGACGGGGGTCGAACCCATGACCTCCCAAAGACCCTACCAAACCTTTGTTACCAATACACCATACAATTGGTTCTTAACTTAATGGGACAACGATTATATTTGAATTTAAATAAAGGTTCATTTGGTGGCTAAAAGGACAGAGGGCATAAGCCCTCGACCCTTAGCCCTTGGTATATTACATACAATATGACCACCATATATTCCACATGGAGGTTACCACGAATGTCATTTATAACATATAGTTGGAACGATATGACACCAGACTTCGAGCTATATATAGCATATATATAGTTATAACAAAAACAACTCACAGATGGTGGGAATAGAACTCGCCAACTATGCCAACGACCTAACAAACTATGCTAACCAACAGCCTTCCAAGTCTATTTGGTTACTACTACACCCTAAAAAATAGTTAAGGGGTCATGTGGAATCCTGAGGGTGGTTAAGGACCCGTGCCATATTTAATGGACGTGTGGACTGAGGATTATACACATTTTTTATGTAGAGTTTAGTCTTGTAATTCATACCCTAGGGTACATAAGTTTCGAGGAAACACCGTAAAGAATTTCAAGAGGTACCTTAATGGAATTTCAAGAACTTTATACTCATTTTGCAGAATTTTTCACAAGAAATCCAACGATGCACTCCTTTTTCTGCATTTGAGCAACATGTAAAAAGGTCATCGTAAAACGTAGGCATTTGAGCATTAATAAAGAAGGTCTCTATTGGAAGAGGACCCGGAGAGGTAGGCCAAGTTGGATGAACTTCATTATCAAATTTGTGTATGTGATTTTCATTATTGTTGTTCTATTGTGCTCAATTATTTGCAAGTCATTTTATCATTGAAGTGGTTTTGGTTAGATAAGTACTTCACATGTAATTTGGATATGTAGTCAAGCGATCATTTTATTTCGAATGTCAAATAGATGTTTCTTATGTATTTAAAATATTAATAAGCATCTAAGAATATATTTCAGACAAGTTTGCATCAGATTAGGTTTGAAAAGTATTTGTAAGTGAATTCTTACAAGAGCCAAACTCAAACTTGGTAAAGGAAAACTTGCAAGTTATAAGTATGAAATTGGAAGAAGATTTTAAAGACATAAGATGGCTTCTGAAAAAAGAGAAGAAGAAGATCAACCCATGAGCAATGAAGAGATCAGAGCTACGCTTCAATCATTGAAAGAAACAATAGATGAGTTAGAACAAAGAATTCAAAAGCCTGTAAGTGGAGAATATTTGGTAAAAGGAGGAGGAGGTGAAGGTGTTGGACCTTCAAATCCCCCTTCACCATCCTCATCATCATCATCATTTTCTTATGAAGCAAGTAAACATTCTTCTCATCAAAATAAGTCGTCTAAGAAGTCTGATTATAATCTGCCATTATTCAAATTGGATGTCAAGTTCAAATTTCCAGCCTATGATGGAGAATTGAATGTTGAGAAATTGGAGAACTAAATCAAGAAGATAGAGGTATATTGTAGGGTTCAAAAGATTATGGAAGAGGTTGCGAAGATACAATTAGCTTCTCTTCAACTAAGTTGTACTGCCTTGATATGGTGGGAGATTAATATGCAAGTTGATCTTGTTCAAAAGGGTAAAGTAATTTCTTCCCGGGATAAATTTACTAAGGCTATAAGGAAATAACTTTATCCACTAGTACATACGCAAACGACAATGATCGAATGAAAACATATAAGATAAGGTAAAGGCAAAAATATTCATGCATATACACAAGAATTCAAAAAGAAGGTGTTATCATTAGGGATTTTGTTGTATACTCATGAAACTCTTCTTACGTATATTGGTGGCATGCACTCATATCTTCGTCACACTATTCTAATGTTTATCCCTACTAACATTGATAAAATGCTAGTGCAAGCTACACATCTAGAGGCTAGTAAGGGTAATAATGTGAGTGAATATAAGAATCCATTCAAATTTTAGAAGAAACAAAAAGGTAAATGGAAGAATAAGAAATCAACAACAGTAAAGCAAGCTGAGGGAAGACCTACATGTTTCCATTGTAAGAAAAAGGAACATGAGGAATCACAGTGTTGAAAGTTGCATCCAAAATTATGACCAAAGAAATTCAAGGAAAAAGGGAAGCATAAGATTGTTGCATCAACTCATTAGGATCTAGGGTCATATTCTAGAGATGAATATAAGATCATGGCCATAGGAAGCAAATATATATGAGCTATCAATTCAAATTCTTCAGTTCAATCCGCCAAAAGGGGAAGTGATATTGATCAAAAGTAGAGAAGTGGGATTTTTCATGTCAGAGTGATAGTCAAGCATACCAAGGTAGATACTTTATTCGACAATGGATCTCAAGTTAATTTAATCTTTAAATCAATTTTTAAGATGTTGGGTTTGAAGACAACACCTCACAAAAATCCATATCCATTAGGTTGGGTGTGTGATGATGCTAATTTGCAGGTAACAAAGTAGTGCAAGATTAGATTTGCAATAACAACTAAGTTCTTTGATGAGGTCAAGTTAGATGTTGTGCCTCTCTACATTTGCAGCATTGTCTTGGGTAGTCCATATCTATTTGACAGGAAGGACATATTCTATTGAGAAGAGAATAAATATCATCTTTCCAAGGATAATGTTGTATATATTGTCAGACATCATCGTATCAAGACTAATGTTTCTCTTGTGAGAACATGGAAAATGAAGAGGCCTGTGAGCGCAAGTAAATCTTTTGTTCTCATGATAGTGAAAAATTAAGAATCTACATGGGTTGATCAACATCATATCTAATTAGGATGAGTTGTTTCAGGAACCTAAAGGGTTGCCTCCTAAGAGGGAGGTTGAACATGAAATATATTTGTAGGAGGATGCTCCTCTTACGAACATTGGAATGTACAGGTCATTGGTGATTAAGAATGCATAAATTAAGAAGCAAGTTCAAGAGTTGCTCGATAAAGGAATCACCAGTCCAAGCTCCTCTTTGTGTGGTTATCCTATTGTATTAGTTCCAAAGAAATATGGCACATGGAGGATGTGTATTGACTTCCAAGCCGTGAACAAGATTACGGTAAAGTACCATTATCCTCTTCCAGGAATTGATGATTTATTGGATCAATTAAAGAATGTTGTTTATTTCACTAAGTTGGATTTGAGAAGTAGTTACCATCATATCAGGATAGAAAAAGGTGGCATTTGGAAAACTTGTTTCAAGACCAATCAAGGATTGTTTGAATGGTTAGTTATGCCATTTGGGTTATGCAATGTACCGACAACATTTATGAGGGTAATGAATGATGTGCTCAGACCCTAGATGGATGATTTTTTTATTGTCTATTTAGATTATATATGCATCTTTAATTGAAGATGGGAAGATCATATAAAGCATGTCAAAGCAATATTTGAACTCTTGAAGAAGGAGAAGTTATATATCAAGTTATCTAAATGTGAATTTGGCAAAACTTCTTTGGTATACTGTTGATTAAGGTTGGTTGTCATTGATGCCAACCCTTGAAGAATGACCCGTAGCACAAAGGTTTGGGTAATGGACCCAATAGTGTTTAATGTAAATATGACTCATTATTGTTTTTTCATGGTTGATAAGAAGTAAATATGGATGAACTCCAAAGTGGTCCCCTTATGGTGAAAACCCTCATGGGAAGACGCTTTGTGGAGTAAGAGAACCCATGCTTAATTGTGGAATAATGAGATGAAGGAAAGTGAATTTGTCAGGGAAAATATCATAGATGGATATTTCTTGTCATGTCATTTCTGGTGGTATGTGGAACGTCACATAATTCCTCACGGTTAGAGAGTTATGGCCATGAGAAGTTGGAGACCCCAGGTTTGGGTAATGGACCCAAGTTTGTTTGATGGGTAACGGTATGAGTTATGATATATTTTCAGATAATATTATTCTATATGGATAGTACATGTCATGCCATTTCTGGTGGTATGTAGAACGTCACATAACTCCTCACGGTTTGAGAGTTATGGCCTTACGAAGTTGGAGGACCCTCATATGTCATCTAGAAGCCCCAAAAGGTCAAAGTAATCAAAGTGGTTTAAGAGATTTTAAAAGGTAAATAATAAAGTGAAGGGATGAGTGTATTATAATTCAAAGTGAATACAAGATAAATTATTTTAATAATAATTTTAATGGAGAAATTAGAAGTGGACCCAACCCTAAAATAAAGAAAGTGGGGCCAAGTCACCTAGAAGATGTTTTTAAGGAAGCTACTTGGAGAGTATAAATAAGAGGCAAGGCTCTCTCATTTTAAACAAACTTGAGAATATTGAATATCTATAGGTGTATGAGGTATAAAAATGATATCTAAGCCAAAATTCTGAGGAAATTGAAGAAAAGAAGGCCGGAATGAAAGGAAGGATAAATTCTTTTGATGGTGCTTTCTAAGGTATGTTATTTTCAGGTCATCTCACCATTTTCACTATAAATTTGTTTCTATAATGATTCAGATCTTGAAATTTCTATGCAAGTGAGAAAACATATCCAAGTATATGTGGTTAAAAATTTATCTTGTGGGTCTTTGTATTTTGGGAGTTACACTCTGTTGAAAATAGGGTTTGTGGTCAGTCCTAAAACTAGTCAAAATCAGGTGTTTTAGGTAAAGACGTCATAACTTCTTCATAACAGATCCAAGTTTAGTGAGACCAAATGTGTTGGTTAGGGTACAGTCTATAGTATTCTTTTTAATAGTTTCAAATCATTTCATCAAATATTTTGTGCAGGGCACTCTCTACAAGGTCGCTCTCTAGAATAAGCTAGAATTCAGAAGGGTATGCCATTTTTGCTATAAAACCTTTTCTGAGAGGTTCCAAGTACTGCCACTTGGAGGAATTGCATAAAACACACAAAAGAACATTGTGTATCATTTTCATATATTTATACATTACAATTTCAAAGTTATGATTACTTCAAGTTAGGGTTGTTGACTAATCCAAAACTAGGCATGTGAGACTAAAGAAAAGTTTGATGAAAATGCTAGTCTCTTATTTTTAAAGTTAAGGAAGGTTTGCAGGAATGTGATCATATACACCAGGTCTATTATATATCTACAAAGAATATTTGGATGATAAAATTGATGAGGGCTTTTGGTTGTGGCACATGTTGAGTACATGGTTGAGACAAGTAGTTGATGAGTTGACACATACATGAAGTGTATAGTTGATGATGCTGGTACATATTGATGATTAATAGTTGATGAGTAGTTGAAACATGATTGGAACATACTTGGTACATGGTTGTATGCACTTGTTTATGGTACAGGTTTATTACAGGTTGGTGCATGGTTGATGCACTTGTTTATGGTACAGGTTGGTACATGGTTGATGCACTTGTTTATGGTACAGGTTGATTATAGGTTGATGCATGGTTGATGCAGGGTTCAGATTTATTGGTACAGGTTTACAGTGGTATATATCACAGTGATAGTGTGACAGTGGTTCCATCATTCTACTTCTACTTCAGGGTGGCAGGATGGGGCAAGGACAGGTGGTTGTAGCTGGAGAACATTGGGGGTTGTAGCCTCCTTCTGGTTGTAGCGAGAGATTTGGGGAGTTGGATCTTCCCTCAGGTTGTAGCCTGAGAAACTAGGGTGTTGGAGCCTCCTTCTAGTTGTAGCTGGAAAACAAAGGAAGTTGGTGCTTCCAATGAATGTAATTCTTCAAGACATATGAGAAAAAGCATTCTGTGGTTTTCTCACGATTTGGGTTTCCACGTAAAACACTGGTGTACTGTGTATGTGTGTGATTTTTTATTTATTACTGCTCATTATTAGATAATAATTCTACATTGATATAACATTTGAAGAAAAATGATTATAATTACGTTATTACTGATTCACCCCCCCTCTCAGTAATTCAACATATACTTGAGATACAATGTAGGGAATGGTAAGCTAAAGATAGATCTCACAAAGGTAGAAATCATTGTAAAATGGACCAAACCAACTATTTCCACCAAAGTCAGGAGCTTTTTAGGAGTAGTACAATACTGGAGAAAATTCATTGCTAATTTCTCATACATAGTAGCACCTCTACATGCGTTAACAAGTGTTAAACAAGTCTTTCAATGGGGAGGCAAGCAATAGAAATCCTTCGAGACATTGAAGGAAAAGATAAGCACCACAACAGTTTTAGCACTGCCAGATCTACAACAACCATTTAAGATTCAAACCGATGAAAGCGGATATTCCATGGGAGCAGTATTGATGCAACAAGGTAAACCTATATGTTATCATTATGAGACTTTCACTCAAGCTATGATTAACTATCCAACATATGATAAGGAATTGTATGTGTTGGTACAAAGTGTTAAGAAATGGAAGCATTACTTAATGGGGAAGGAGACAATAATTTATACCGATCATTAGCCATTACATTATTTCTAATCACAGACCAAGCTACAACAATCACGACACTTCAGGTGGATAGGTTGAAGGAATTGACTATAATGAAACATTTTCCCCTATAGCAAAAATTGTTGGATTACTGAGAGGGGGGGTGAATCAGTAATAGCGTAATTATAATGATTTTTATTCAAATGTTATATCAATGTAGAATTATTATCCAATAATGAGCAGTAAGAAATAAACAATCACACACATACACAGTACACCAATGTTTTACATGGAAACCCAAATTGGGAGAAAACCACAGAATGTTTTTTCTTATATGTCTTGAAAAATTACATTCATTGGAAGCACGAACTTCCTTTGTTTTCCAACTACAACTGGAAGGAGGCTCAAACCCCCTAGTTTCTCAGGCTACAACCTAAGGGAAGCTCCAACTCCCCAATTCTATGTCTACAACCAGAAGGAGGCTACAACCCCCAATGTTCTCCGGCTACAACCGGAAGGTGGCTACAACCACCTGTCCTTGCCCTATCCTGCCACTCTGAAGTAGAAGTAGAATGATGGAACCACTGTCACACTATCACTATGAGATATACTGTTGTAAACCTGTACCAATAAATCTGAACCATGCATCAACCTGTACCTCAACCTGTACCATAAACAAGTGCATCAACCATGCACCAATCTGTAATCAAACTGTACCATAAACAAGTGCATCAACCATGCACCAATCTGTAATCAAACTGTACCATAAACAAGTGCATCCAACCATGTACCAAGTATGTACCAATCATGTGTCAACTACTCATCAACTATGACTCATCAGTATGTACCAACATCATCAACTATACACCTCATGTATGTGACAACTCATCAACTACTTGTCTCAACCATGTACTCAACATGTACCTCAACCAAAAGCCCTCATCAATTTTATCATCCAAATCTGATTTGTAGCTCTGTAATAGACCTGGTGTATATGATCACATTTCTGCAAACCTTCCTTAACTTTAACAACAAGAGACTAACATTTTCATCAAACTTTTCTTTAGTCTCATACGACTAGTTTTGGATTAGTCAACAACCCTAACTTGAAGTAATCATAACTTTGAACCTGTAATGTATAAATATATGAAACTGATAAACAATGTTCTTCAATGTGTTTTATGCAATTCTTCCAAGTTTCACTACTTGGAACCTCTCATAAAAAGAGTTATAGCAAAAATGGCATACCTTGCTGAATTATGGCTTATTCTAGAGAGCGACCTTGTAGAGCGTGCCCTGCACAAAATATTTGATGAATTGATCTGAAAATATTATAAAACATACTACAGACTATACCCTAACCAACACATTTTGTCGCACTAAATTTGGATCTCTTATGAAGAAGTTATGACATTTTTACCCGAAACACATGATTTTGACTAGTTTCAGGACTGGCCACAAACCCTATTTTCCACGGAGTGTAACTCCCAAAATACAACGACCCACAAGATGAATTTTTTACCACAGATACTTGGATATGTTTTCTCACTTTCATAGAAATTTCATGGTATGAATCATTATAGAAAAAAATTTATAGCGAAAATGGTGAGATGACCTGTAAATAACATACCTTAGAAAGCACCATCAAAAGAATTTATCCTTCCTTGCATTTCGGCCTTCTTTTCTTCACCTTCACTCAGAATTATGGTTTAGATATCCTTGGTTACCTCAGATACATATAGATATTCAACATGCTCAAGTGTGATTCAAATGAGAGAGCCTTGCCTCTTATTTATACTCTCCAAGTAGCTTCCTTAAAAACATCTTCTAGGTCACTTGGCCCACTTTCCTTATTTAGGGTTGGGTCCACTTCTAATTTCTCCATTAAATTTATTATTGAAACAATTTATTTTGTATTCACTTTGAATTATAATACACTCATCACTTCAATTTATTATTTACCTTTTAAAATCTCTTAAACCACTTTGACTACTTTGACCTTTTGGGGCTTCTAGATGACATATGAGGGTCCTCCAACTTCGTAAGGCCATAACTCTCAAACCGTGAGGAGTTATGTGACGTTCTACATACCACCAGAAATGGAATGAAATTTACTATCCATATAGAATAGTATTATCTGAAAATATATCGTGACTCATACCATTACCCATCAAACAAACTTGGGTCCATTACCCAAACCTGGGGTCTCCAACTTCTCATGCCCATAACTCTCTAACCGTGAAGAATTATGTGAAATTCCACATACCACTAGAAATGAAATGACAAGCACTATCCATATAGGATATTTTCCTTGACAAAATCACTTTCCTTCATCTCATTATTCCATAACTAAGCATGGGTTTTTTTACTCCACAAAGCGTCTTCCCGTGAGGGCTTTCACCATAAGGGGACCACTTTGGAGTTCATCCATATTTACTTCTTATCAACCATGAAAAAAAAATAATGAGTCATATTTACATCAAACAATATTGGGTCCATTACCCAAGACTTTGTTCTATGGGGCTTTCTTCAAGGGTTGACATCAATGACAACCAACCTTAATCAACAATCTCCCCCTTTGGCATTGATGGCAACACTCTAATGCAATACTGAAATCATATCACTCATGCTCCCCCTGGAACCATGCCTTTTTCCTCTGCATCTGATAAATCTTCTCCCCCTAGAACCATGCCTCTATCCTCTACATCTGATAAATCTCTCCCCCTTTGTCATCAATGGCAAAGGTATCTTTCCATCCAGGGCTGCTCCCCCTGACAGACTGTCCTCTTATGGTGCTTCCTCGTGTACATCTAAGACATATAAGATAAGCATTCAAAAAGCATTCAAAAATAATTGATTTTTGGAGTGGAAATAACTCCAAGTCTTTGGCGAAGATATTCAAAGGCTTTCTGTGGAAGTGGTTTTGTAAAGATGTCTGCCACTTGTTCTTTTGTGCCCACATACTCAACTCTGATGTTCTTTTCTGAAACCTGTTCCTGTAGAAAATGATACTTGATTGGAATGTCCTTCATCTTGGAGTGAATCACCGGGTTTTTTGAGATATTGATGGCACTTGTATTATCACAATATATTGGAATGGGCTCATCATACTCAACCTGTATATCTATCAAAGTTTGTTTCATCCAAAGAACCTATGTACAACATGTTGTTGCTGCAATATACTCTGCCTCGGCTATAGATAGAGATACCGACGATTGTTTCTTTCTTAGCCATGATACCAAACACTCACCTAAGTAGAACATTGCTCCACTGGTGCTTCATCGGTCATCAATACAACCTGCCCAATCTGCATCTCTGTAGGCAATAAGTGATAGATATTTAACTTTTGGATACCATAATCCAAACTCTTATGTTCCTTTGAGATATCTGAAGATCCTCTTTACTGCTAATACATGTGATTCCTTTGGTTCTACTTGAAATCGTGCCACCTGTCCAACTGCCTGCATTACATCTGGTCTGGATGCTGTCACATATAGTAGGCTACCAATCATTGACCTATATTTCCTCTGATATGTAGACTTTGAATCATCATCTTTGCTCAACTTACAACTGGTTTGCATGGGAGTGATAATTGGTTTGCAATCTTCCATTCCGAACCTCTTTAGCATTTCTCTGATATAGTTGGTTTGAGAAATAAAAATTCCTTGGTTGCTTTGATGTATGTCCCAGAAAGAAGGATAGTTCTCCAAGTAACGACATTTCAAATTTATTTTGCATGTCTTTTGCAAATTTCTGGCTTAACCTGTCATCATCACTACCAAAAATAATATCATCAACATAAACTTCAATTAATAAAATATTACCTTGACTTACCTTGATGTAGAGGTTGTTGTCTGCACTTCCTTTTTCTGAACCTTGCCTGCTGCAGATACTTATCCAGTCTGGAGTACCATGCTCTAGGAGCTTGTTTTAGACCATAGAAGGCCTTCTTTAATTTACACACATAGTTTGTGTTCTCTGACAACTGAAATCCTTCTGGTTGTTCAATGTAGACTTCTTCTTCAAGTTCCCCATTCAGAAAAGCTGATTTTACGTCCATCTGATATACTTTAACATTTTTGGAGCATGCATAAGTTAAAAGCAAACAGATTGCTTCCATTCTGGCAACTGGGGCAAATGTCTCTTCAAAGTCGATTCCTTCAATCTGTGCATATCCTTTACATACCAATCTAACTTTGTTCCTTGTAACATGTCCA
>JASDQU010012174.1:71000-114230 GCA_032191745.1 Picea mariana | reverse complement strand
CAAAAGTAATGTAAAATATCATGCAAAACAAATTAAACGTGTAGTAATGAGAAAGGACGTTATGTACCTTGGAATGATCAAGTGGAATGATAATATAAGTCTAAATATAGGTGATGGGGAGTATAACCATGGCAAAAATATGGGCAAAAAGGGTACAATATATGGTCCTAACAGAAGGCAACCCTCTTTTATGAGGGAAATGTATCGCGGCTATGGATAGTGGTGAATATTGTATTCTGAGAGAGGAGACTGTGAGAGAAAGAAGAGGAAGTTACAGTGGGTTTTGTTGTAGGTTGTATCCCTTCATTTGTTGGATAATAATAAAGGAAGGAACTGGCAATTTCTCTGGTGGACGTAGCCCACACTGGGTGAACCACATAAATCTGTGTCTCTCTTGTATTGTGTGTCTTCTGTGTTTTGTTTCTGCATTTGTTTTATTTTATTGCTCCGCGGTCCTGTTTTTCTAACAAGAAGTAATCCTGGTAGGGGTAGCTTCTATCCACTTGGTGAAATAGTCTGTCACAGTTAGGATCCATCTGTGTTGACCACTTGAGGGAGGATGAAATTCTCCAATGAAGTCCAAACCCCACTGCTGAAAAGGTGTTGAAGCTACTATAGGCTTTAATGGCAGTGATTTGAGCTGTTGTTTTCCTGCGAACTTTTGGCATTTGATGCAAGCTTTGATTTCTCTGCAGACATCAGTGAATAAAGTAGGCCAGAAATATCCAACCCTGAGGATCTTATGAGCTGTGGTTTTCCAGAAATGATGCCCCCTGCAAAGGCCGTTATGGAAATCAATTATAACCTTCTGGGCTTCTTGCGAGTCCAGGCATCTTAAAAGTACCCCTAGAGGGTATTTCCAGTACAAGGCTTGATCAATGAGGCAATATCTGACCGCCTTGAGCTTTAAAGCTCTTGCCTTGCTTTTTCCTATTCCATCAGGAGGCTTCAATTCTTGCAAAAAGTACAAGATGTCCTTGTACTAGGTGCATGCTGTTAGTGATAAGGCACCCTGCGAATTCTTATTGGATGACTCAGCTTGGGGATTTTTTGAACAGGCATTGATGTAGCTAATCCCCAAGGCTTTACAATTGAATTCAGCCAGTAGCTTGGCTAAACCCTGCCCATTTATCAACTTGGTGGGCTTAATCTCCACATCAAACTCTAGGATCTTCGCAATCCACTTCCCTCTTTTCCCATCTATGTCAGGCTGTACAAGGATGTCCTTCACAGAGGCTGAAGGAACGTATGCTATCACTTTTGAGTGCAGGACATAGATTCTGAAAGATTTGAGGGATTTCACTAAGGCATAAGCCTACTTTTCCATGATTTCATACCTGATCTCTGCATCTCTTAATGCCTTGCTAAAGAAGGCAATGGGTTGTTCTCGCCCTTCCTCATTTTTCTGCAACAAGACCGTTGCTACTGTATCAGAAGAAGCAAAAGAGAAAATCAGGAACTCTTTGGAATAGTCAAGACTGATCAGCACAGGTGCCTCAGTCAATGCCCTTTTTATTTGGATAAAAGATTCCGTGGGTTCAGCAATCCATTTCACTTCATTTCCCTTCCTGAGCATGGTTTTGATATGTTTCACCAACTCAGCAAAATTTGAGATGAATCTCCTCAAGAAATTAATTTCCCCTAAAAAGGCCTGAACTTCCTTCTTGGACCTAGGAAGTGACAGGGTTTGAATTGCCTCTACCCTGCTAGGATCAATCCTCACTCCTTCTTCTAATACTATATGGCCTAATAGCTTCCCCTCCTTCATAACAAACAAAGATTTTTTGGGATTTAAGGATAGGCCAAACCTCCGACACTTCAAAAAAACTTTTCTCAAATGACAGTAGTGCTCTCTGTCAGACCTGGAGAAGACTGTTATTTCATCCAGATAGATCACCACAAACTTATCTTTCTCCCCGACGAAGGCTATGTCCATGGCTCGCTGAAATTTTGCCCCTGCATTCATCAATCCAAAAGGCATTTTGGCATACATGAATGTGCCCCAAGGAGTAGTGAAGGTTGTTTTTTCTCTGTCCTCGGGTATGATTGATATCTGATTATAGCCAGAAAAAACATCAATCATGGATATCCTAGACGCACCAGTTACCCTCTGCAGTATTTGTTCCATATTGGGCAGGGGGTAATTGTTTTTCCTTGAGCTCCTGTTCAAGTTCCTGAAATCAACACAGAGTCTGATTTCTCCACTTTTCTTCCTTACTAGGACCAAATTGGCCAACCATTCGGAATATCTCAAGGGGACGATGATTTGGGCATCTAGCAATTTCTTCACTTCTTTCTCCATGACAGGTAGCAACATGGGATTTATCTGTCTCAGCTTCTACCTGAATGGCTTAGCCTCTTCTTTCAGTGGGATCTTGTGCTCAATGACAAATGTGTCATAAGTCTTGAGGTCTTCATAGGCCCATGCAAACACGTCATCAAACTCCTTTAATAATTCAGTACATTCCGCCCTCTATTCACTGGTCAGGCTGCTTGATAATTTGATAAACTTAGGCTCCTCTTGTGTGCCAATATTGCATTCGGTTGTATCAGCATCTTTATTTGAAACACCACCCTTTACTGCCACATCATTCTTGTCGAACAGTTTTTCTAAAGGGACTAGTCCCCTTGGAATGTGATTGCTAGGCAGCTGAATAATCTGGTGATTAAAAATTTTATTCAAGAATACCTCAGAGGGAGGGTCACCTTCGGGATCAGGATCTTGATCAATGTGCAATGCCGAAAACTCATCAACGGACTGAAGAAAATTTTGTATTTCAAGATCGTCCTTGAATACCTCCCAATGCTTTACATTGTCTGGGATGGATGGCCTGTATCTTATTTCAACCTCAGTATGGATCTTCAGTGGTAGAGGGATCCTGAACAGACTAGCCAAGACCGCTAAGGAGTCGACCGAGGTATTTTCTTCCCTTGGGACAAAAGTAATGTTGAAAGCTGATAAGAAATTATCAATCAGGTCCCATATCTCGTTTCTGTAACTCCTGAGTCGAGGATGCTTGGCTCGATAAACGTTCCTGACCTGTTGGATTATCAATTCTGCATCTCCGAACACTGACACCTCTTTAATTCCCATTTATTTTGTATCCCTGATACCCAGAACAAGAGCTTCATATTTCACCACATTGTTGGTAGTTTCAAATTCCAGCTTGTATGATAGGGCGATATGAAAATCACTCCAGCGCTTGTGCCTATACTGGAGGAAGCTCCGTCAAAGAACATCTTCCAAACAGAGGTGGTTGGAGGAGGTATCTACTGATTAAGAATGGGTTGCTTTCTTATCTGTAAAGGGACCTCAGGAGTTCCAATGATCTGCAACAAACTAGACCCTAAATCGGTGTCAAGTGAAAAGATGGGGTGATTAGTGGGGTTTGCTTCATTATTGACAATATAGGCTAGTTGGGCCTCTCTGTACAACCTTTTGTGTTCCCCTCCAAAGATCGGAATGGTGGAATATGTGAGATCCATCTGTAACGTTCCTCAAAGTCTTTTAATCCAAGACCTTGACAACAGCATGCCAAACTTGGGGGGGACATTAGCTACCACAATATCCATGACCACACTCTTCATGGGCAGCTGAAACAAAGAAACCACCAGGCCTTTGATGACTCCTAAACACTGCACTCTCCTTGAATCAAAAGAGTACAAATCATGATAGGCCTTCATCACTTCTAGTCCCATCTCCTCCATGACAATCTTGGGCATGATGTTGTGAGAAGCTCCTGAATCCATGAGGCAATTATGCAGCGCTTTATCATGTATGTTCAGGGATGTGTAGAAGGGAGGGGATGAATCATCTCTATCTTCTACCATGGGCCCTAGAAAAACTGTTGTCTTTTCATCCTGAAGATTGACTGAGTCGGAGGGAGGCTGGGGGGACTTAGATTGCAGCATCTTGGAGAGGGACCTTTTGAAGTCTTCATTTTTAACTAGCTCAGAGAGGGGGACGGGAATTTTGATCCTTTGAATTTCATGCTCAAAATTAAAGGAGGAAATAGGCTTAGGAGCTTCCCTTACCTCAGAGACAGGTTCTTTGATTGTTGGTGAAGCATTCTGAGCTTTCTTTTCTTTAGTAGTGGTTGTTGCAGACTTAGTAGGTCTTTCTGCTATGAGGGGCTGGTCTTGGCTTTCAAAGTCTCCTTCTTTCTTTCTTGACCTAAGATTGTATCTGTTAGAGGTGTAACCGGCCTTTTCTCCTTTATTTAACTCATGAATTTGAATGCTCATCAGGGATTCTTTATATGCAAATTGAGTCAAATGGGGAAAAGGAGGAGCTTCTTCAACACAGTGAATCTCGGGGTCAAACTCATCTATCTCCTCCCCTCCCTCATGAGTAACTAGGTTATTTTGGAGAGCGGTTTGGATCCTTTGATCTTCCCTGTCTTTCCCCTTTGGTTCCCTTGGGAAAGCCTGTGGTCCATTGCTATTAGGTCTCCTGAAAACTCTACCATCACCATTATGGGGATTTCTGTACATGGGCTTCCCTTCTAACTCCCATCTTTCCATTCTGGCAGAAAGTGATTTTAGTACTCTAGTTGTCTCATCTGTCTAAAGGGGCAAGGGAGAGGAACTGGATGGGGAAGCTTCAGGCCTCTGCCTGGATATGTTTCTACCAGCAGTGTTCCTGAGTCGGTCAACAGCCAATATGTTAGATTCTACCTCCACGGCTGCATCCTGCATGTGGGCCAAAGTAGTGGCCCTTCTTTCCCTCAACAGGAGGCAGAAATCGGGGTCAAAGGCACTAGCATAAGTGATCTTTGCAAAGGTTTCAGAGGGTTTTATCTCAGCAGGGATTTTATTGTACATTTTATTGAATTTCTTGGAGAAGTCAAAGGCAGACTCCCCTTATTTTCTCTTCAAAGACCCAAACTCTGTCATGTAATACATGAAGTCTTTTTTATCTCCCCACTATCTCAAAAAGACACTATCCAAAGCTTCGATCCCATCAATGGATCCAGGAGGCAGGGCCTTGAACCATTTTCTAGCCTCGCCTTGAAGGCTATGGACAAAAATCCTCATCCATATGTCTGCATGCATGATAACTTTATCTTCTGTAAAACTGTAAAAGGCTTCTAAGTGTTCTTCTGCAGTTATGTCCCCTTCGCCTATAAACTGGGGCAGTTGCTTAAGGTAACCATCTGCCGGGAGGGCATTGAGAAGCTGAGGTAACACGAGGGGAGCATACCTAGTGGCTATAATGGCCTCCATCCTGGTCATAAGGGGATTTTCTCCTGCCATAGGGATATTACGTGGAGGGGAACTCGGAGGAGAAGGAGCTCGAAAAGAGGATGTTGGGGATGAGATTTTGAGGGGAGTGGGAAACAATAGGGGATTAAGGGAGAAGGCTAGCGAGCTTAAGCCGGCGGATGCTTCTCTTTGTGTAGGAGGGGCAACAGTAACAAAAGGAGGAGCGGTAGAGCTAGGAGTGGGGAAATCTTCAGTGGTCCTGGGTCTATGCCAAGGTACAGCTTCGGGGGAGAGGGGAGTGACAAGTATTTCTCCCTCCAATCCCAGACCAGGGGGGAATCCTCAACAGGAACACTCCCGAAATTCAGGAAATGGGAAACTTCAGAAAGCGATCTGCTAGGAAACTGAGGAGGAGAGAATGGAGTTCCTACAGAAGGAGATGACGGATTACCTGGTTCGGTGGTGACAGCTTCTCCTTCAGAGTCCTTTCCTTTTCCAAGAACCACCTTCGGATCAGTTTCAGGTGTAGCTAGAGGTAGCTGTGGATGGGACCGCGTGTGCCTGCCTCTGAAAGCCACAATTGATACGGTAGGCTCGCCACAGTGGAGTCGTCACAATGGAGTCACCAGGTGCACAGTAGCAATCTTCAAAGGCTCTAATACCCAATGCACCTTCGGAATCATAGGCTCAATGTCGTTCAATCTTGGGGAAAATTTTCAACTTCGTCCCCAGCAACGGCACCAGAAATGTTGGCGACAGAATTCACTCCTGGATTGCAGCAGGAGCAGAGCCCGACGCCCATCAGTTTTTATGTCACGATAGTTTTAATGGGTGATCAAATGGGTAGAGACTTGGGAAGATATCACTCAAACTCAGGGATTGGGTCTGGCATGTGAGGAACAAAGGAGGTCTTGATCTAACTTCAGTCAGTGGGTTGATTTGAAAATGAGCAGGTTGAAGACTTGGTGAGAGGAGTGGACAAACTACCTCAGGAAATAGGCCTTTCAGTAATTCGTAGAAGAAAAACTCTGAATGCGAGATCCTCTGGTTCAGAGCTTCGAGAAACTGAAAGGGGGGACTTGACTGGATTCTCCAATTCCAAGTCATTCAGCGCTAAGAAAATCACAGGGACCGATTAGAAACAGTGCAACTGTTACAGTGATCAAATCTACATCATCCTATAATAGTTACAACTCAACTGGATTCTCCAATTCCGAGCCGTTATAATACAGTGTAAACAAAGACATGAAAGAAACTGACATTCATAAGACAAGAAGTCTCAAGAGTCCACACATAACTAGGAAAACAGTGCTTCATTAAAGCTTTGCAATCGGGAGCCTTGCTCAACCATCAATCCATTACAAAATACAGAGACTGAGTTTATAAACTCAGAGAAAAATCGCCTAACAGAGGCGTGCTCGATCACCCAAGGCTTGGTGTCCCCTCAGCCAAATTCAGACGGATATTCTTTGTCAGACGCCACCTTAACTGTGCATGGCTCCTGCAAGAGAAGTAGCTAAGCCATTAAGCGCTAAGCTATCATGTGTAGACCTCCTCCAGCTAGTCGAGGACTCAGCATGGCTTCTTTAGAAAAACGGTTACACAGGACCCTCTCGAGCAGACCGCTTGCTAGATTATCTATACCTTACACTTAATGCTTGAGGAGAGTTTTCAACCACCCCTCCTCACCTTCATTTACTCCAAGTGAAAACCAGGCTCGAGGTCAAATCAGATGGCACCATAATGATCCTTTCAGCGACTAGACTCGATGCCTTCAGCCTCTTTTGCACGGCTCCTTTCTTTCCCAAGTGACCACGGGCTGTGACCCTATGTTTATTCCTATAGCACTTTCGGTGTTCTCGAATGGAAGGAGTTAATCCTTTCTTATTCACAGTTGCGATGAGCGAAACACCGAGATGGCTTAATTGGGTGCCATGCGTCCCTCTCAGATCTGACGGTCCTGAACTTACTCGGTGATGTTGTGGGCCCAGGTCCTGGACACTCCCATCACCTCGTGCATCGGGAATGTGATGGAGTTGTTCCTTTTGCTTCAAAGTCGTGATGGGAGAAAAGGTGGGGAGCCTAATCGCGCGCCAGGTGGCTCCTGTGGATGAACGGCTGAGGCTGCTTCGCGATACTGCGGGCCTGACTCTGAGTGCTTTCGGCACTCCGGGGTTCAAGGTTTTGAGATGTGAGATGATGAGGGACTTTCACCTTTCGAACTCTCGAATGCAGATATGTCGACTAGATCTCGCACTATGTGTCGCTGGATCAGACGACCCAGATTTAGTCTTGAAATATAGTCGCTTTCTCTGGCACTATATATCGGTTAACTTGGTAGCCCCGAAATCCCGATGACCGTTGATCTGTTCTTATGGATGAATCCAGGCCATTGACAACGTAATTTCACCCGCACACTTGATTGGAAGCCTTAAAACGAGATTTTTCCATGCTGCGCTCGAGTGCTTCTCGTGCAACTTGCAAACTCGAATACTCTTGTTCCTAAGACGAGAAATGTCGCTAACATGAAGAGAAGAACGCATGCATGCATGGAAGACCTGACGATGTTATGGTTAGGTTTTTTGCAACACATTGTAATGGCTAGCAAGCTAGAAACATATAAATATAGATACCTAGGTCTCATAGAGAAATGCGAAGAGAGAGATGTGAGGAAGCGGATGCGATGTAATATTTTGTTGTATGGCCTAATTTTGTAAGTTGTTGAGCTAGAGAGGACTAAGGAGGGTAGATCTTGAGGGTTAGATCACAGGTTGAGGGGCCTTGTGCGATATAGTTCGCCTCATAATAGATCTCAACCCATCTGAGATGAGTTGTAAGCACGTAGCGTTGTAGTTCTAGAAATACTATAATAAAAGAGATAAGAGCCAAATCTTTGTGGACGTAGCCCGAGGGGGTGAACCACGGTAAAATCTATGTTATGTGATTGAATGCATGTGTTTCGTTATTGTATTCAGTAGTTGATGATATGCTAAATGAATGAGTTTTTATATTCCCTGCATAATCATAGATGATAGTGTATTGCATTAATAAGTTAAAATAGAACTCTCAGTGTACAATTCTCAGATCCCCCTCTCAATCCTAGGCTACAAACACATGAGTATTGCAGCCATCCATTAAGACTATATTGGGTGAGATGGCATGGTGCACTCTGTGCGTTGCGTTGCCTTCTGGTTTACCAGGAGGGTCGATAGTTTTAGAGGATTTGTTGGAACCCCGAACAAACATGAAACATGGGTCACTCAAGATGAAGATACAAACTCAGACATGATATATAAGTAACCAACAAATGGTTTTGGTGTCTTTGGTAGGAATAGTAGAGGATTGAGTAGATGAGATAGGTTGAAGATCTGTTAAAATATACGTAAGATATCCGAAGAAAGAAATGAGCCACTAGAAGGGGATGTTGAGACCGTGGAATCCCAAAAAAGTAGAGATTGAAAGCTGGCTAAGGATAAAAGAGTTGGAGTTTGCACAGAAAGATAACAGAAACCCTAGAGTAACACCCCACAAATATCTTGAGAAATACGTGTTTATTGATTTACATGAAGTATTTTTCTGTGTTTTTCCACACTTATTGCAGCAATGGATACTAAGGTTGAAGGATAACCATGCAACAATCTGAATCTGATAGTTAGAGTGGACCCCAGTACAGATTGATCAGTTACAGCAAGTGAACAACAAATTCACCCACGCATCAGATTTTTGGCTCGACAGTATTGTGGCAGGCTTTATAACAGAGTTTGCAGTAGATACAGTGAAGTCGTACATGGCAGCAGAGCAAGAGTTTCTACGCAGACCTCGAGGAAGGTACATTAGATCGTTGTATACTTCTATTAAGATACTACTAGACAACAAAGGAGTAATGACGATGGAGACAGACAACTAAAATTCCTTATGTGCATGGGGGAAGGGAGGAAGCACTGACAGAAAGAGAAGAAATGGAAGGAGGAAAGGATAAGGGAAAGAAGGAGGAACCCTTGGACCCAATCATTATGGATGACGACCAGATCAAGCGGATCATGGCGACAGTTGGAAATACACGTAGCGGAGTACCCTACCAATACAAGGTGAATATTAAGAAGAGAGTTGTAGCCATGAGGGAAGGCTTGGCGAGTGATGAGGAAGAGATAGAGGGTCCCCGGGCTATGGAGAATATTGAGGAAATCCTACACGCAACATATGAGAGGAAGATGAGAGCTCCAAGAACGGGAAGAGAAGGCAGAAATCCTATCCATATTAATGCCAGTGTGGAACCCATAAACCCATGTGCGACTAATACACCAAAGAGAACACCATCATTTAGACAACTGGATTCCAGGAGAAGAAAGACAGGAGGAAGTACATCTACACAAGGAACAAAAACTAGAGGAGTTATTTCAAGCAGCACTTTTCAAGTATCTACACCGCGCGAAGGTAGTAGTTAAGCGTTCAAAATGGCAGGACACAATCCCACCATCATGTTACCAGAATTTAAAGGAGAAGTGTCGGAGGACCCTGAAAAACATTTGTTCATCTATGAGAAGAGTTGGGAAGAAAAAAAGCTCATAAACGAATATACTAAACTGGCACAACTAGCGATTACACTAAGGGAGTGTGCACTAGATTGGTATATGAATTTAGCTACAAACAATCCACCAGGGACAACTAGAACAATTGCAGACATCAAAAAATTGTTGATAAACGAGTTCCAGAAGCCAAGTTCATAAGATCAGTACATGAACGAGATGATCGAAATTAGACAAAAAATGGGAGAATCTGTATGGGAGATTGACCAGAGGTTCAAGCGACTGAAGGGAAAGTTGAAATATCTCATGATCGATATGCAACATAGGCACATGTTCGCCAATTCACTACTACCACACTTAAAATACCCATTGTGACAACATAAGTTTCAGACACAGGTAGAGGCTCTACAAGCAGCCCTGTAACTGGAAGAAAACCAGTATCAGTAGATGGATCTAGCCATCGAATAACTGAAGGAGGATTTGAAGAACTTAACATTCCAGTTAAACCGAAATAAATGTAAGGACAAACGAGAAGTCATTTGGTGTCCTACATGCAGGACGGAAGGACACCACAAGAACGAATGTCCAACATTCGCACAGTATATGGCAGCAGGAATTCCAAATCTGTTACCAACAAGAGGACTATGGTGCAAAATCTGTAAGAAACTAGGCCACGATCCATATCACTTCCCAATGATGCAGAAATACCAGAAAGTCCCAAAGAGTTCATATTGCAACTTTTGCAAGTCAGTGGGCCACGATGACAAAGATTGTAGAACTATGGATTTGATGCAAGAGAGGGCATCAGATGCATATAGAGTGTAGGCAGAAATGATGACAGGGCAAGCCGCACCACAATTTAACCAATTTCCAACCCCATACAACACTGCGCAGTGACCATATAATATTGTGCAGCCACAGTACAACACAGCACAACCTCAGTACAATACCGTGCAGTACAATCAGGTGCCTCAATATAACACATCGAGAGGAGATCAAGTGGGCTACAGAGGTGGAGGATGAGCAAGAGGAGTTTTTGGAAAATGTGAGGACTAGTGGTATGTCACAATTATCAACAACCGGGACACTATGCAAGGGAATGTCCACTTCCACCAGCAACTTGTATGTATTTTCGCGCATTAGACCATGGTACGAAAGAATGTCCGACACTATTAGTAAATATCCAGGAAAAGAGGAACCAAAACAGCCAGAATGTTCAGTGGATTTCATCTGAAGTGAGGGACAAAGGACAAAACATCAACATAGTTACCTGCGAAGGACCTAAAATAGGAAACGACGCAGTCCGACAAGAGCCAATACAACACCAGTGGGTGAAGAAGAACGTCGAACCAAGGAAGAAGTTCGATGCACAAAATGAGAAGGAGATATTTAAGCAAGCCAGACAAGAATTTCATAAGGATGACATTATGTCGACTTCAACTGCACAGCAAAGCAAGGAAGAACCAGAGTATGATATGCCTTCGTTATTGGATCATACCAATGAAATGAAACCCATGGGACAAGTACCATCAAAGGCTTTTTGAAATCATGTGTAAAAGTTTTGAATGATCCATCATCTGTCAAAATATTGCAAAACATATTAGAAAGATGTAGTATAGAGACAGAAGGGAAACTAGAACAAAAAATAGTCAATCACCTACATACAAGGAGAAGAACCAGTAGGGAGTTCAGAATGAATGCCAACATCGGAGATTTCAACATGGGAGATATCATACTAGACCTAGGATCTGAAGTTAATGTATTACCAAAGAAGACATGGCAATGTATGGGAGAGCCCACATTAGGATATTCACCTGTGCAACTAAAACTAGCAAACCAACACATAGTACTACCAATTGGTAGACTAAAAGGAGTGATAGTAAACATGGATGGAGTGCGCACTAAAGAAAACTTTGAAGTCATTGAAATAGTGGACGACACAACGCCATATCCAACATTTCTTGGTTTGGATTGGGCATTTAAAAACCAAGGCCATAATCAATTTGAAGACACGAAAAATAAAATTTCAGTTAGGTGAATAAAGGGTCATCGCGCCATTAGACCCATCAGAAGGAGAAAGGTTTGTATAACCCACTTGCTTAGAATTAGAGAAAATCAGCCAGTTGTATAGAACAACTGTGTGCGATGAGGATTACGTGAACCGAACTGCAGATGGGATACTCAATTGGAAAAGCATTACTTCATGTGCGACAGACTTAGATACCAGTTTAGAGAACTGGCAACAAAGGCTACACAACTTTTCCATGAGAATATGTGCACGAATAGACTGCGCAGTAAGATGGGTAGGCAGGGAGATAAGGGAACCACCCAGTTTCCACTGAGTAAATGATCTAGAAGTATTCTTGGCACGGTACAAAGATGAATTTTTAGAGAATCAGATACTCTTAGCACTTGATATAGCACTCAAGGCTACACCTGCAAGATGTTGGGGTGCACACAAAGAGACAATCACATATTGGTACCAATGTAAGCGGTTACTATGCATAAGGTTTGGCGCAGAACAAAAAAACAACAAGCAGCAGAAGTATGATGGATAGGGGGCACCAGCGGAACACTTGGAGAAGTGCAGAACATTTTGGAAAATGACACCCCCAAACGAATCACTTCATCATTTCATACACACTCTAGAGGGCATACCAACGAACTGGTATACAGACCAGGAACTACGCAAAGGAACTGCAACCTGGACGGTATTGAAACAGAATTTTACAGTCACTTTATCATTTGACCATGAGAACCCCAACATAGATGCAACTCTTAAAAATATAAGAGGGATCATATTCATCAAGGAAACAGAAGTCAAACTCATAACAGAAGAACAATAGCAGAACAAACAGGGAGTCAAAGAATTGTTGTCATGTTACCATGTGCAGGAGGAAGCACCAGAAGAAGACGATCCATGCTTATTCAGATTGAGGAAGTGGAAGGTGAAAGAGACGTGGAGGATCCACCTATAGAATCAGAATTCATTGTTGCGTCGATCAAGGTGAAGAAATTCAACATTGGCACGGTTGAGAATCCCAAAATGGCCACCATTGGAGATTATTGGGATGAGAAAATAGTAGAAATCATAACAGAGTTACTGCGTGATTACAACGACCTATTTCCCACAAAATTTATAGAAATGAAGGGTATAGCAAGAGAGCTAGGAGAAATGAAGATACCACTCAGAGCTGAAGTGAGACCGATCAGACAACAACCATACAGATTGAACCCAATATATAAGCAGAAAGTAAAAGTTGAGATCGATAGGATGCTCAAAGCTGGAATCATAGAACTAGTGGAAGAATCAGAATGGATAAGCCCAATGATATTTCAAGAGAAAAAACAAGGAGGGATAAGGATATGCGTCGACTTGAGGAAGTTGAACGATGCATGCCTACATGAGTCATTCCCTACACCTTTCACGGATGAAGTGTTGGAGAACGTAGGAGGACATGAAGTTTACTCATTCACTGATGGATTCTCAGGCTACCACCAGATCAAGATAGCACAGGAAGACAGATACAAGAACACTTTTGCTACATAACGGGGATCCTACTGTTGGCCCTGACCAAGTTTTGAGGAACACTTGGTCATATTTGACCATTTTTTGGACTTCGACAACTTGTCAAAGATGGAGCACAATGCAAAGCGGAAATCGTGGAAGCTAGACCCCTTTTTGGGTCCTTTTTGGGTTTTGGGGGATAATGTAATGGGAAATGGATGTCGGCTCGTGGGTTTACCCACACTTAGGCCCACTATTGTATGTATAAATAGATGTATAGGCGAAGTAAGTGGGGGGGGGAGAAGAGTAGTAGAGTGTGATCTATGTGATCGAATAGTTGTGAGTTGTGCTAAGTGTTGGTAATGATTGTAAATGCTTTGTGCATATTGTAAGAGACTAAGTGCAGTATATTGTAGAAGGCTTTATGATTTTAGCGCAAGGAAGAAGGATCTAGTGAGCTGCGTAGATCTTTTGTCCTATGCAAAGAGGGATTTGGATGGCTCTATGCTGTAACCTGATTAACTAAAGCTAATAAAGAAGAAGACTTTGTGGACGTAGGCCCAAGGTGGGGGTGAACCATGGTAAATCTGTGTGTTGTGCTCTGTGCCTCGACCTGATGTGTTTGTCTATTCCTTTGCTAAGTACTTTGATGTGTTTAGATAGATCTATTTATGCTTTGTGCTTCTGAGATATGAATGAATGTTAGATCTGGTATGTAAGATGCTTAGTGCTTGATCTGTCGAATCTAATCTATATTGTTGTGGCTAAGTGTTGAATTGTCTTAGATCTGAGTACATAGTGCGATGCTCTGTGCTATCTGCGAAGTATCATAAGGGTTGAATATTGATGAATAATATATTCTAAGAGATTGCTAAGTGTTATAATCACAAATCTATGTCCCAGCTAAGGTTGCAGACACCTGAGTCTTGCAACCACCCCTGCCTCTACCTCGAGTGAGACTTCATTTGCTTCGCAGGTGTTGCTAAAAGGGCCGGTAGTTAGGGTTTTGTTGGTGCATTGTTGTAGCATTGAAACCTGGGTCTGCCCCTGTGCCAACAAATGGTTCTGTTGCTGGGACTTGAAACTGTGATTGTTGGGAACTGAGGAAGAAGAAACTTTGTACGAAAGAAAGCTCTGTGCGTAGATCTGTTGCCCTAATGCACAGCTTTCTACTCGACCTGTGAAGCTTTGTGCTAGGAATAAGGTCAGATCTGAAGAAAGGAAGATTAGTTCTAAAGAAAAGAAGAGAGATATGAACGCTCTGTGCTCTGAGAAAAGTAAAAAGTGGAAATTTTTGAAAGAAAGAGGTCAGATCTGCAGAAAAGAGGTAAGATCTGTAAGCTTTGTGCTCTAATAAAGGTAAGAATAGTCAAAAGTTTTTACATCTGGAAGCTTTGTGCTCTGTAGAAGTAAGACAAGTGAAAATTTTTGTTTCTAGAGTATGGATCTAGGTATGATTGATATATTTTGTCCTAGCTTGAAAACTAGGGCTTTGATAGATGAAAGAAAGTTTGATATGAATAAATATGATAAGCATAATGATAGATATATTATACCTATGCATAGAAAGAATGTTTGGACTAACAAATGGATGCAGGATCCTAGAAAGAACTTTTTGCAGGCTAGCTACCATGATTCTGGATCACAGTACAAGAAAAGTTGGGGATCGGTGAAGAGAAAGAGAGGATTAACTATTTGTTACAATTGCAAAAGACCAGGACATCTTGCTAAGAAATGCCCTGGTGGAAAACCTAGTTGCCTCTGTTGTAAGGCTATGGACAATGAAGTACTAGATTTCCCTAGAATGATTGCTATACTTGAAAAGATGAATATGGAGCAAGCAAACCTTGAAGGAGATCAAGAGACTAAGATTATAGAAGAACCCCAGAAAGAATCAGAGATTATGTTACTGAAAATGAAAGAAACCCTGAATGAACATAAAGATGCCAGTTTGTCAAAGATCTTCAAAGAAAAGAAGAAAATAGAAGTAAGAATAGGAGACTTTGACATTAACTGTGCTCTGGATGAGGAAACACAGATGAACATTATGACATAAAGTACTTGGGAAACCCTAGGAAGGTCTGCTATGGTTCCTTCACTAGGAAAATAGGGTTGTTTAAAGGAAAAACAGTAACCCTATGTGGCAGGATTACCCAGATAGCTATGAGTACCCGTGGAGCTTCGACAGAGGAAGAATTCAAAGTTATTAAATTTATTGAGGACCATGCCCCATTTCCATCTTTGTTAGGCAAGATCTGGATTGAAAAAGACCAGATCTGGAGAAAAGAAGAAAAGGAATCCCTAGAACAGAAGAAGCAAGAACTCATGGAATTTATGACTAGAAGGATCGCCTACTTAATGGAAGAACAAGAGAATAGATCTAAGCTATTGAACACCAGGGACTTGGATTTTGAAGCTATAAGAGCATTAGAGGAACCACATAAGACCAAAATACCTAATTCATATGATGAAGGAGTATTACCCTTGGATCTGAAGAAAGAATCTCAGCATCGCGAAGTGACTATGTCGAGAGAAGATAAGAATCAGAATGAAAAAAGGATGACCGAGACAAAGCTCACTAGGAAGAAGGCTAGGAAGTTAAGTAAGAAGAGAGCAAAGATCAAAAATTTATAGAATATTCCAAAGGAAACTTCACAGAAAGAAAAATCACAGGCATTGAGCTTCGTCGGGATATCAGAACAGCAACATATGACACTTTGTCGTGACGAAGAAATATAGTCATTGGATCGATATACCCATTCGACTTCCACCCCGAACAGACAGAAAAGCATTAAAGGATCACCACCAGACCGTTGGACCATGCCATAACAGATGGATCAATGTTCATGGAATCTTTATACTCGTTGCAAGTAGACCATTGACAAATTTCCTATTTAGCTCATCGCGTCGTGCCCGAAGAACATTTTTTCCAACTGAAAAATCGAAGCTCGCAGAACTAGTGATTGTCTACAGTGATCATTGCAAGAAGATTGTTCATCCTAGTGTAGTATTTTGAGATCATCGTGACCCCGATTATCTTTCCCGTGTGCGTATGTCCGGCGAGCTCACCACACTTGAGGAATCCGTCACATAGGTCCTTCTCGATTTAATGACTGAGAGAGTCATGTCAAAAAGAAGAATGTCCACCAGATTCCAAGCATCATCGACGAGAGGAGTGCAAGCCTCCCCGTCGACTGCTCGAGCAGGAACATCTCAAGCCGGCAAAGAGAGAATAACTAAGCATAAGGATGACATAGCCAACACGAAGTTAGTTCCATCCATCCTACCAGTTTACATACCCCCTCTGAGTGGTGAGATTAACAGGGACAGTGTCCCTAGAGACTTTGAATACACTCTAGTCATTGCATATCTACCGAAAGGAGTACGCACCTACCGCGCATATCAAGACAAGGTTATAGTGTTGAAGTTTTGTGACTTCAACCTAGGGGACCGTAAAGTTTGCAGCATGCTCACCATGTATAATTACTTGAAGAGAACTAAGGGAAATAATTCGAAGCTCATCCCTCAGCAATGGATGATGAACCTCGCAAAGTCTACTTTTCTTAATGTTATGAAAATACCTCACTTTGACAGACACCAGGAGGTGAATGCATGTGTAAAGTTGCAGCTAGCAAGTTACCACGGAGGATACCTGTGGTTATATCATTGCATAACTGTTGATCCGGCATTGATCAATAGGCTCACCAGGCTTAGCATGCAGGGCCCTGATCCCCATGAGTACTATCCTAGAAATACCATAGACCGCGCTCTTGCACAGAAGATCAAAGAATCCTATGGCGATGTTGAGAAAGGCGCGAGAGGCTACAAGGTAACTTCTATTGAAAGTGGCGCACTTCACCTCGCATGCCAACTGATCGCAGGGAAGTCGGTACGCAAGAATTGACCAACACAAGTATCTAGATTTGTAGTTGACTTCGTAGGAAAGTGTGCAGAGGGACTACAGATGAATTGGGCGAAGTACCTGGTGAATCAACTGGAGATTGACTGCAGAGAAGCACAGGATCAAGGGCATGAATTCCATTTTAGCTGGCTCCTGATACTGATCTCTTTTGTTGCATGGGAGCTACCGGAAGGCACAACCTTCCCAGACCGTGACCCCTTTGAGCCACTAGCTACGAAGTTCAGTACATTATGGTACTCGAACAACATGAGAAAGCAATGGAAATTGAATGTCATTTTCCACGCGTACTATAACCAATTGAAAGCAGCCATAAGAAGTGAACCTCGCATAACCCTGAACACTTTACAGAGATTTCGACCTCTGATAAAGTTCAGCATGGACCACCACTTTATATACCTAACCCCACGTGTTGATGAGCACTAGGAACAGCTTCAGTCCTATTATAAGCTGACAGAAGAAGACCTGGAAGATATCACCAAGGAATGGTCGGCGGACCTCCTTGTTTTAGTAGACCCCACAGAAATGTCCGACATCAACAACCCCGAAACTGCACAGGATACACCTGGGCTCAGTAAGACAAAGAAAGCAAAGACAACGAAGAAGACTGAAGAAGTCTAGGATTTTGGCAGCCTATCTGTAAGGACAACTTCCATTACGCTAGATGAAGAAGGTGATGACGAAGAAGGTACAGAAACTGAACAACAAAAAATCGAAGTACCATCGCCTAGGGACGAACAAGACTCATCGAAGAAAAGGAAGGTATCACCTCTGAAATCTTCCTCCAGAAAGAAACCAAGAACCCTTGTAACCAAGATGCGAACTACCCTCACGCTGGATGACTTTGATTTCATTGTTGCAGTGGTCAATGATGCTTCAAAGTAAATCGTAGAGAAGCAAGAGGTGAAGTAGGAACAAATGTATAGCCAAATTGATATCGCGCTCCAAGGAGTACAGCAAGCACTCTAGTCTAGCCGAGCAATCTCTACTGCACCTCTACCAGAAGGAACAACAAAAGTGGGAGATGAATCAGTTCAGCTCTAGAAGATTGATGATACAGTCGAAGTACACCTTCGACATGATCAAGAATAAAAAGTGCAAGCCACCCAGGCCCTAAAGAAACCACGGGAGGAAATTATTGAACAATGTCAAGCTGCACAACAAGAGAAGAATGCTCTCCATGCAAAATTTGAAGACGACGGAGTGAAGATAAAAAAAGAGAAAGAGCAGTTGCTCGCAAAGAAGATAGGAATTGAAGAAGTAGTCAACAGAGCATTTCGCTCTATGACCAGCTTAGAGAAGAAGGTCGAAGAGCCCATAGACCACCAAGTGATGAAGCTAGTTGAAGTTATTTAGCAACTTCAACAAAGGGTCGTGGAATTAGAGCTTCAAACCATACCACAAACTCCATAAGAAGTGCGCGACCAACGAGAATTGAATGCTCAGATCACAGTCGAGAGGATTAAAACACTTTCTGCATAATGTAAATAGCTAAGTAGCAAAAGTGAGCAGATATATGAACAACTATCTGAACACCCAGAGTTGAAGAAACTGGAGTCCCAACTCCAAGAAGCAAAGCAGCATGCAGATACAGTACAAGCGCAGCTCAACCTCTTGTCACCCATCAAGAGGATGAAGAGATCTCAGGAACAACGCACTTCCCAACAACTCATTCTTACCACGCAGAATAGAGTGATGGAAGTCACCCAGAAACTCCAGCCGAGCCAGGCGGCCTACCTACTATTTGAATAAATTGAAGGCCAAGGAACACTACTAGAAAAAATAGTTGTTACAGTCGAGCAGCAACTGGAAGGACCTATCAACGAAGCGGTTTTTCAGGAATTCATCGAGCAAGAAGCAGTAGCATAGAGACAAGTTGAAGCAGCTCGAGCCAAGCTCGAGACCTTTGAGGAAAAGTTACCCAGACCTGAGTGACTCGAGACAAGTCATAGGTGAGCGTTGGGGGCCTATTGGCCCTGACCAAGTTTTGAGGAACAATTGGTCATATTTGACTGTTTTTGGGACTTCGACAGCTTGTCAAAGATGGAGCGCAACGCGAAGCGGAAATCGCGGAAGCTAGACCCCTTTTTGGGTCCTTTTTGGGTTTTTGGGGATAATGTAATGGGAAAGGGATGTTGACCCATGGGTTTACCCATGCTTAGGCCCACTATTGTATGTATAAATAGATGTATAGGTGAATTAAGTTGGGGGGGGGGGGTGCAAAAGACTAGTAGAGTGTGATCTATGTGATCGAAGAGTTGCGAGTTGTGCTAAGTGTTGGTAATGATTGTAAATGCTTTGTGCATATTGTAAGAGACTAAGCGCAGGATATTGTAGAAGGCTCTATGCTTTTAGTGTAGGGAAGAAGGATCTAGCGAGATTCTCAGATCTTCTGTCCTATGCGAAGAGGGATTTGGATGGCTCTGTGTTGTAACCTGATTAACTGAAGCTAATAAAGAAGAAGACTTTGTGGACGTAGCCCCAGGGTGGGGGTGAACCACGGTAAATCTCTGTGTTGTGCTTTCTGCCTCAACCTGATGTGTTTGTCTATTCCTTTGCTAAGTACTTTGATGTGTTTAGATAGATCTATTTATTCTTTGTGCTTCTAAGATATGAATGAATATTAGATCTGGTATGTAAGATGCTTAGTGCTTGATCTGCCGAATCTAATTTATCTTGTTGTGGTTAAGTGTTGAATTGTCTTAGATCTAAGTACATACTACGATGCTCTGTGCTATATGTGAAGTATCATAAGGGTTGAATATTGATGAATAATCTATGCTAAGAGATTGCTAAGTGTTATAATCACAGATCTGTGTCCCAACTAAGGTTGCAGACACCTGAGTCTTGCAACCACCCCTGCCTCTACCTCGGGTGAGACTTCATCTGCTTTGCAGTTGTTGTCAAAAGGGCTGGTAGTTATGATTTTGTTGGTGCGTTGTTGTAGCATCGAACCCTGGGTCTGCCCCTAGGCCAACACCTACCAGTACACAATCATGTCGTTTGGACTGAAGAATGCACTAGCAATATTTTCCAGAGTAGTCATCATCGCGTTTAAGGAATTCATCCACCAGTTTCTAGAGGTATACTTGGATGATTGGACAGTCTATAGTTTGTTAAAAGACCATGTAGAGGTCTTAAGGCCGATGCTATAAATATGTAGGCAATGCCAGATATCATTAAACATTAAAAAAAAAAAAATGTATATTCGGAATAGTGTTTGGGATACTATTGGACCATATAGTATGCAAACAAGGTTTACTAGTAGATCCTGCAAAGATTACAGTAATTGTTAACTTGCCATCACCAAAAATAGTCTGTCAACTAAGAGCGACATTGGGACACACAGGATACTATAGAAATTTTATCAAAGGGTATGCGCAGATTACCGCACCAATGGAGAAACTGTTAAGAAAAGATACAAAGTTTCAGTGGAACGACGATTGTCAACACGGTCTGGATATGCTGAAAGAAAAGATGGTCACCGCACCAATACTAGTATTTCTAGACTGGGAAAAGACATTCCACGTACATGTAGAGGCATCAGCCATAGCACTTGGAGCTATCTTGGCGCATCCACGAGCGGGAGATTTGGATCACCCTATAGCATTTGCAAGCAGAAAGCTATCAGAATCATAACAAAACTATAACACCATAGAGAGGGAAGGCCTAGCTATGGTCTACGCATTGTAGAAGTTCAGACATTACTTATTGGGAAAACACTTTAAGATGTTCAAATATCACTCAGCCCTTAAATACCTAGTCAACAAGCCAGTGTTGGGGGGGAGAATCTGTCGATGGTTACTATTGTTTCAAGAATTTGATTTTGAAATAATAGTCAAGCCAGGAAAATTGAATGCAGGACCTGACCACCTATCAAGGATCACAAACGAAGAATAACCTATGAATTTAGAGGACAACTTCCTAGACACACAGTTATTTTCAGTTCAAATCACTGATGAATACTTTGCAGATATCATTCAGTACTTGAGAACAGGTACTGCGCCGCAAGAATATAACACCGCGCAGAAGAAAAACCTGGTAGTCTGGGATGGAGACTATTAAATGATAGCAGGACACTTGTACAAAATGGGTGCAGATAGCATCTTGTGAAGATATGTGTTAGAACACAAAAGACCCAGAGTTTTATAAGAATCCCATGAGGGAATATGAGGAGGACATTATGCAGGAAAAGCTACCGTATAGAAGGTATTGTGCACAGGAATATGGTGGCAGACCATTCACAACGACTCGAAGGAGTACTACCATAGATGTGATGTCTGTCAAAGGTTTGGTAAACCCAATAGAAGGGACAAAATGCCATTATGACCACAGGTAACATTGCAAGCATTAGATAAATGGGCAATAGAATTTGTGGGACCAATCAACCCATCAGCAAAAAGAACAGGAGCAAGGTACATTTATCATCACGACAGAATACCTCACAAGATGGGCAGAAGCAGCACCAGTGAAGGATTGCAGCGTAGAAACAACAACACATTTTCTATTTGAACAAGTAATCACTAGATTTGGATGCCCAAGAGTTTTGATGAGTGACCAAGGAACGCACTTCATTAACAGCACTATCAACGCTATGACTAAAGAGTTTGAAATCCATCATCAGAAGAGCACACCATATCACCCACAGACAAATGGCACAGTAGAAGCATTTAACAAAATCCTTGAGAATGCACTGACAAAGATCTGTAATGTCAACATGGATGATTGGGAACTCAAAATACCAGCAGTATTGTGGGACTATGGGACCACATGCAAGAATTTGACAGGGCACACGGCATTTAAACTGGTATATGGCCAAGAAGCAGTGGTGCCATTAGAATTTTTGGTACCCAGTTTGCATGTAGCAGCAATTACACACATGATGGAATGAGGCATAGTACAGGAGAGACTAAATCAATTGATGACCATGGAGGAAGATCGGATCCTAGCAAGGTTCCACCAACAATTTTAGAAAGCAAGGGACAAAGCTTGGCATGACAGACACATCAAGAATAAAACTTTCAAGGAAGGAGATTTAGTGTTGATGTATGACAACAAATCCATTTAGCACCCAGGAAAACTCAGAATGCACTGGTTAGGACCATACGAAGTAAAACTTATCACAGATGGGGTAGATGTACAGTTGAAAGACTTAGCGGGCACAAAAATCAGAGGCATGATCAATGGGAGACGATTGAAGTTGTACAACTACAGTCGACCACCCACAACTTGAAAGTCACCGCACAATAAAAAATAAAACAAAACATAGGATATTAAACAGTACCAATAGAGGTATAGTGCACCGAAAGGAGAAGGGGTACGCACATGTAGGAATACAAACCCGGTGAAGACAAGGGCAACAGCCAGGTCAAAATGGAAACAAGCAGGATAAGTAAATGGAAAAAGTAGTACTAAATGACAAAGGCATGCAGAATGGAATGTCGGAAAGGACCGACGGGACGTCGCATTAATCGCACCAACTAGAGATGTCGAAGGAGAGTAATGGAAAGTA
Source organism: Picea mariana (assembly GCA_032191745.1). NCBI lineage: Eukaryota > Viridiplantae > Streptophyta > Pinopsida > Pinales > Pinaceae > Picea > Picea mariana. The sequence goes on along the minus strand of JASDQU010012174.1, from coordinate 91,560 downwards.
TGAAGGAACCGAAGGTTCATTGAATCCATAATAAAGGTAGCATCTTCGAAAAGCTTCATACGATGCCCATACAAAGCACGAACACCGGAGCAAACAGCTTATTGCGAAACTGGAAAAGACAGAGAGCGATAGAGCCTACAGAGTACATAGCAAAGTTCACAAAGGTTACAGAGACCTTTGAACTCAATGAACGATCGACATTCACCACCATGGCACCACCCAAGCAAGAAGAACCAAGCCAGACTTCTCGACAATCCATAGTTAGAACCAGGGCACAGGTACAATCGCGGGAAGGTGAAAACCATCCGCTAGAGGTTGTCAATGTTGACGAAATCCCATCACCAGATACAACACTGATGAACCCCACACCCATGGTAGAAGAAACCCAACAACCAGCACCTGAGGGCATGAACATGGATATGTTGACAAAGGAACAGGAGAAACAAAACTAGGGCACAAGCAGCCTAGCGCAACCAAAGAACCCTGAAGGAGCTCCAAGAGTCAATGGGACGACTACAAATCAAGAAGCAGCAATCAAACTAGACGAATCTCAAACATCCATGTCAGACCACCCACAGGAAGGAGCAGTGGAAGATGTCACGGGTTGGCCAGAATAGTATGTCGAAGAACGACTGATGGAGGTTGGAACCTTGAGTCAGCTACTACCGAAAAAGGACAAGCAGTAGGTACCTAGGTCACCACGCAAGCAACCCATCGCAGTCATTGTTTTGTCACGTATACCAGAAGGGGTATGGGTGAAATCAAACCTACTAGGTTATGTCGAGAAGCTAAAATACTCGTACCATGATGTAACGGACATGGAAAAGTTTCTGAAGTTCACAAAGAAAGTCTACCTACAAACTGTGGGTTTGGATTCATTTGGGCAACCAGTTAATCAACCACTCCAGTGGGCAGTAGGATTGGCAAAAATGGGGATTTTAGGTCTACTAGAGCTACCACAATTTGGCAGCAGACAATACGCAAGCAGTTGCATCAAACAATTGATGGCGATCACACATGGTGGGGATATATGATTAGACAAGCTCATCTCGATAGACGTAGAGATCATTGTGCACATTACAAGGTTGCCATCCCAGGGCATGGACCCCGCACAATTTCTTGATGAAAAAACAAAGGATAAAGCACTTGCGGAAGAGATGAAAAATAAATATGGAATTGAAAAGGGGATGCGAGGAATCATCATCAAAAGGATCAATGATGTCGTGACACAACTGGCCGCAAAAATCATGGTCTGCAAACTGCTAAGAAAATGTTACAAGGAGGAAGTCCTGGCTGGGATCGTCATTGTTTGTTGGCACAGGGGCAGACCTAGGGTTCAATGCTTCAACAACGCACCAACAAAACCCTAACTACCGGCCCTTTCGGCAACACCTACGAAGTAGATGCAGTCTCACCCGAGGTAGCAGCAGGGGGGGTTTCAGGACTCAAGTGTCTGTAACCTAGCTGGGACACAGATCTGTGATTATAACACTTCACAGAGTACTTAGGGACAACACACCTTAATTCATTATCTTTATTCACATCTCAGATCAAACCCTAAGTACAGATCGATGCAGTAACAATAACAAATTATACATTGCACTTAGCATCAGAACTTAGATCTAACATGTTCAACATAAATGAATCACTAAGCATTCATAGATCTATCTATCATTCATAACATCCAATGCACTAATCAAATTCATAGCATAAACATTACAGCACAAAGCAAACCATCAACACATGATATACGTGGTTTACCCCAGTGTGGGGCTACGTCCACCAACTGCTTCTTCTTCTATTATTCTGCTTCAATCTCTTACATTCATCTTCTCCTGTGCACTGAGCCACAGAGCCAAGCTCCGCACTGGACAAGTGATCTGCTCACCCAGTTCATTTGCATCCCCTCCATGCACTTCCCTGCGAGGTCCACCATGAACCCAGTGACCTACGTGGGGCGGTTCTTTCTGACGAGCTTGCCAGCTATAAGTTGGCAAGAAAGGTGCACTGCACCATCCTGGATAGAGGCTACCTTAGAACCTCGATTTCCCTTCTCAACTTCGTCGTATGCCTCCTTAATTTGTTGTGTCAAGGAGAAATATGAAAACTTCCCTAGGTAGAACTGCTGAGGGTCGGGTCCCTGCATGCTCGGTCCTGTGATTAGGTGGATCAACGTCGGATCCACAGTAATGAGCCTATTGAGCCATAGGTATCCTCCATGATAGCACAATAAGAGGATTTTAACGCAAGCATTAACCTCCTGATGTCAGCCAAAGTGAGGAATATTCATCACGTTGAGTATCGTGGACTACGCGAGCTCCTTAATCCACGGCTCGGAGACTGTGCGGGGCATCTTCCCAGTTGTCTTCATCAAATATCTATGCGGTGTGAGCATCATGTAGTTATTTCTGTCGCCGATATTGAAATTGTTGTTCTTCAATGCTGGGATCTATCCCAACTAGATTCCTTCTACGTGTATCCCCTGCGGCATGTACATGGTGATCATTGTGTACTCAAAGTCCCATGGAATGTTGTCACGGTTAACCGTGCCAGCTAAAGGCAGGATGTAATCGTTTAAGATTGATGGGATCTGCTTCAAATTAGCCAGATCATCACGATGCTTACTTCGCTTCTCGGTAGCAAGGTTGGCACGTTTCAAGCGACTTCTAGTCGAAGGGGAAGCCTGCAATCCCCTGGTCGATGATGTCTGTACTCCCTTAGACATATCTTTATCATCCATAAACTTCTTCAAAACTTCTTCAACGGACTTCTCTAGTTCAGTGCGCTCGGTCGACATTCTCACTGTTAACAAATAATTTGGGGTAGGTGAATAGATAGCGGGGTAAACAACAAATGGAGAGGTCTGATAACATAGTTCGACACACAAAATCACTTCTCTATTAGCTCAGATAATCACATGTAGCAAAAAGTGGTTCCGACGCAGCGTCCGACAGGTTAAATAAGCAAGTGTCATAATGGATTACTCCAACAGGCAGGAATGCCTCAATCAATATGAATCAGTTCGTTGTGGCACGGTCTCAATGTCCCAAATGTGGTCTATTCACCCATAAACGTGTTTCCTGGCCGTTCAGAGCGTCGTTCTAATAGTCAGGGCGCCTCCAACAGTCATATAGCTTCGCCAAGGCGAAGTCCCATTATGTGTGGTTTTGTTGTTCCGATGAGGTTCAGAGCCTACAAGTTTGCCTTCTTTGAAGTCTTCTCTGTCACTTCCTGTAGCTTCTCAACTTGGATTTCTTCTTACTGAGCTTCCTTGCCTTCTTTCCTGTGATCTAAGTCTCTGGATTCCTTTTTCCATTCTTATTCTTATCTTCTCCTAGCGTGGTAGCTTCATGCTGCTGATGTGTTCTCAAAGGGTTCGAAGGTAATATCCCTTCCCTTACTGATTCCTGGGTGGATATACTTTTTTCTTGCATGGGTAGGTCCTACAAATCTTCTTGCGTTCTTTCAACCTCGATAGCCAATTCTCATGCATTTTGTTACTTCGATTCAACTTCTCGTTCTTCCATCAGTCGATCTATTCTTCTAGTTATGGAATCCCTTAGTTCTTGCTTTTTCTTTTCTTTAGATTCTTCCTCTGTTTTCCTTCTCATCATATCCTCCTTGATCCAAGTCTTTCCTAACAAAAAAGGAAAAGGGGTGTTGATCTCAACAAACCTAATAACTTCAAATTCTTCTTGAGTCTATGTTCCATGGATGATGACAGGTGCATTAGTAACTCTTCCACATAGGGTTATCATCTTCCCTTTAAACAAGCCTATCCTTCCCAGTGAAGGTACCACAGTAGGCTTTCCCAAAATTTCCCAAGTGATTTTTGTCATAATATTCACTTGTGTCTTTTCATCCAGAACACAGTCTATGTCGAAGTCTCTTATTCGTGTTTCTATGTGTTGTTTTTCCTTCAAGATCTTTGATAGACTGACATATTTGTGATCATCCATTACTTATTTTAATTGTACTAACATAGTCTGACCTTTCTCTGATTATTTCTCTTTATGATTCTCTAATATGCTCTTATTCGCGACTTATATTCATTTGTTCAACTTTAGTAATCATCCTTGGACTGTCTTCAACTTCATGACCAACAATTTTACAACATAGACAAACAGGACATGGACCAGGGCATTCCTTAGCAAGATGTTCCGGTCTTCTGTAGTTATAACATAAGGTCAATCATCTCTTCCTCTTGTAAGTTCCCCAACTTCTCCTGTACTACGCACTATGATCACAATGTTGGACCTGCAATCTGCAAAAATTCTTTCTAGGTTCCTACATCCACTTATTAGTCCAAAAATTATTTTTGTGCATAGAAATAACATATATTTCTCTAGTTCTATCAATTTTATTTAGATCAACTCTTTCTTCTAACTACACCCTAGCTTTCAAGCTAGGACAGAATCTATCAAACATACCTAGATCCATGCTTTCGAAACAAAAATTTCCACTTTACTTACTCTATCTAAGCACAAAGCTTTTACCTCTTTCAAGATCTTACCTCTTTTCTTCAGATCAGGTTTCTTTCTTAGCACAGAGCTTCGCAAGTCAAGTAGAATATTGCACACTACAACAGCAGATCTACACACATAGCTTCTCTTTTCTTTCAGTTCCCAGGAATCATAGTTTCAGGTCCCGACAATGGAACCATTTTTTGGCATAGGGGCAGACCCAGGGTTCAACGCTTCAACAACACACCAACAAAACCCTAACTACTGGCCCTATTGGCAACACCTGTGAAGCAGATGCAGTCTCACCCGAGGTAGAGGCAGGGGGGTTACAGGACTAAAGTTTATATAACCTATATGGGACACAGATCTATGATTATAACACCTTGCAAAGTACTTAGGGACAACACACCTTAATTCAATATCTTTATTCACATCGCAGATCAAACCCTAAGTACATATCGGCGCAATAACAATAACAAATTATACATTGCACTTAGCATCAGAAGTTAGATATAACACGTTCAACATAAACAAAGCACTAAGCATTCATAGATCTATCTATCATTCATAACATTCAATGCACTAAGCAAATTCATAGCATAAGTATTACAACACAAAACAAACCATCAACACATGATATACATGGTTCACCCAAGTGTGGGGCTACGTCCACCAACTGCTTCTTCTTCTATTATTCTGCTTCAATCTCTTACATTCATCTGCTCTTGTGCACTGAGCCATAGAGCCAAACTTCTCACTAGATAGGTGATCTGTGCACTAAGCACCAAATCCACCTTCCCAAAATTAGGTCAAGGCATAGAGCCAACTCCTCTATTACACACAAAGTCTTACATACACAGTTTGTTGCACAAAGCAACTCGGAACTACTTGCCTCTTGCACTTAGCTACTTACATCGCTTTCTAGCACCAAGCTTCCGCTATATTGCTTGCACTAAGCACACTTTTCTACTTCTACATTACATTCCTTAATATATATGCTTTTACATCCCTTACAAAAAGGCCTAATCATGGGTAAACCCATGGGCCGACATCCCAAAACCCTAATACAAAAACCCTAATGAACCCCTTGTTGGGTCCACAAAATAAGTGAGATCCCACGATCTCAGCTCCACTTGGGAACTCCATCTTCGACCAGCGTGTCGATGTCCAAAAGGAGGTCAAACCCGACCAATATTTCCTCAAAACTTGGTTGAGGGCCAACATCGTTGTAGCACAATGTGTCAAGGGCATCACAATTAACTGGGCACCCTATATTTTGAATTCGTTTCTCGATGACTACAAGGATGCGTGGGATCTAGGAACATAATTTCATTACTCATGGTTGCTCATTTTGATAGCCATTATGGGATGGAAGGAACCAAAATATGTGCTCTTCGCCACCAGACCCAAACCTAATAATGGAGCGAGATATTTATCGCTTGGCTCCGCGTTAGACGTCGGGAACAGAAAGATGAACACATCCATATTCGAAGGATTTCTACGCGGTCTACATGAGGCCATCTCCAATCTTTGGAGAATAACACCACAAGTTTTTGCATACTATCGAGACATCACAAACTTCAAGGCCACTCAACATGTGATGTGGATACAGGTGTGGAAGGACCCCAACAAGAAGTGGTTATAATTTCACTACTGCATGACTGAGGGCGACATCGAAATGGTTATCAAGGATTGGGAAGACGACTGGAAGATTCCAGTCCTCACCCAAGACATACCTGCAAGGATAGCGGAAGAGGGGACAGGTTAGGAAGAAACACAGCCTCGAAAAGTCTTAGTGCCCAAGAAACCAAGGACGGGCCAAACCAAAACAAAACAGATGAAAGAAGGGACAGCTAAGACGGGGACCCAGAAGGGGAAGAAGAATAATATGCAGTCGACCCAAGTACAGCAGAAACAGGCTGAGGCAGTGCAAGGGACTACACCAAGTCCTAATCCACAAGAACTAGGCCTAACTAAGAGGCCAACTACTCATATGGGGGGTGCGCACAAGAATATGAAGGCGCATAGAACACCTCCAGAATACACAATCACGGAGGATGATGTAGAAATGATAGCCCAAATGGTTCGGGATCGTACATCCAAGGATTTTGAGAATGTTGTGCACCATAAGGACAGAATTCAAGAGGAGATGGTAGACATGCAACAGTTCCTCAAGAAGATCGGGGAAGCACAGGCAACGGGCCATAACATAGAAACAGGGTCGTCATCATCACAGACAGGAGAAGAACCTGAAGAAAGTGAGCGAGAGACAGTCCACACATTACTGCAGTCGAGTGCAACATTCCACATTACACCTAGCATGATGCGCATGGATGAGATCGTGGGGCAAACACCCCTAAAGGACTTAGCTCAACTCCAATTGGTATTGTCATGGATACCATCCAAATCTCTACACAAATTACAGGTTAGCATTACCCAAGAAGTACAGTCTTGTGCACACACAGACACAACCGAATTACAGCAGGAAAAGGATAAACGAGACGTGATGGAATTGATATATGAGCAGGCCAAGCTAGATACACAAGAGGAGAGGGAGCACGTGAACGGATCAGAACAAAAAGTGGCTGGAACTTATGAAAAGATTCCAAATACCGCGCAGAGGGACGAACTCACAGCAGCAGAGAATATTGATTAGATTGCGCAGGCAATCGATCAATATTAGAAGGAGATCAAGAATCTTCGTGAGCATCTCACACCTACCACTCCACCAGAGGTAAGGGAGCAAAGGAAGCAGGAGGAAATAGAGCAACTACAGGAGATAGAGAGATAGGGCAACGCAGCAGCCAACTTGTTCAAAAAAGTAGCACGGCTTTGGATGAAGCTAAAAGAGGATCAGCAAGTCCAATGATGGGATGAGGAAGAAGAAAGGATAAGCGTAGCTATCCAGGACCTCAAGCAGAGGCGTGACGACATTGCAGTCCAGACAATAGACACACTCAAGGAGAAGATTGTGTAGGCTCAAACACAATCAATGAAGCTCAAGGATAAGTTTCAGTCGATCACCGGGGAGATCGATGAAGTGCACAAAGGTTAGGTGGCTCAGGACGAGCCACATGTCAGTGTTGGGGGCCTGTTGGAAGTAGGCCAAAGTGGAAAGAAAGGTAATTTTGGGAAAGAAGGAATGCACGAGGGAAGCGACAACTAGAAGGAAGAGCAGCACGCGCACATGCATGGAAGACCTAGCGATGTTAGGGTTAGGCTTTTTGCAACACATTGTAATGGCTGACGAGCCAGAAAAATATAAATATAGATACCTATGTCTCATAGAGGAATGTGAAGAGACGGATGTGAATAAGTGAATGCGATGTAATATTTTGTTGTATGACCTAATTTTGTATCTTGATGAGCTAGAGAGAACTGCGGAGGGTAGATCTTGAGGGTTAGATCGCAGGCTGAGGTGCTTGGTGCGATCTAGTCCACCTCATAATATATCTCAACCCATCTGAGATGAGTTGTAACCGCACGACGATGTAGTTTCAGAACTACTATAATAAAAGAGATAAGAGTCATATCTTTATGGACGTAGCCCAGGGGGGGTGAACCACTGTAAAACCTGTGTTATGTGATTGAATTCATGTGTTTCTTTATTGTCTTCAGTAGTTTATGATATGCTAAATGAATGAGTTTTTATATTCCCTGCGTAATCATAGATGACAGCGTATTGCATTAATAAGTTAAAATAGAAATCTCAACGTACAGTTCTCAGATCCCCCTATCAATCCTAGGCTGCAAACACATGAGTATTGCAGCCACCCATTAAGACTATATGTGCGTTGTGTTACCTTCTGGTTTACTAGGAGGGACGATAGTTTTAGAGGCTTTGTTGGAACCTCAAACAGACATGAACCCTGGGTCACTCAAGCTGAAGATACAAACTCAGACAGGATATATAAGTAACCAACAACACAATTGGCTAGTTGATTATTACATGAAAAATCAAGATATTGAGGAAGTAGTACATGGTATTTTTATTGACTTAAGAGACTTGGAAGGTGAATTATTCAACATTAAAATCAGGCATGAAATAAATGTCACACCAATGAAAAACCACATTGAAGATAGGTTCAAAAAGGAAACTGACAAATTAACTAAATAAGGGAAAGAAATAGTTGAGACGGTTCATGTAACTATCAATGAAGACAATAAAAGGACAGCAGCAAGCAAGTAAAAGACAGAGAGAGACCATCATAGTAAGTTTATGTTGATCACATCTTGCTTTCTTTATCAATTCTTTCATCCAGTTACTCTGCTTCTTTGACTAGAAAGGTTTAATCGAAATCTGATAACTTATCCCTGTCTTGTTTCTAGGTCTTGCTACTCTGTCGTCGCCCACCATCCTCTTTTTACAACTTACTTCTTGCTTATATTTTCTTTATGGTCCATGAGAGCCCCAATCCTAGTCCTAAGGACAAATGCATTTAAATTTCAAGGCTTTGTAACAGAGTATATATTTTTCAGAAATCCCAAGAGAACTATTTTGGGATCAGTTTTGACTATACTTTGTAACTCTAAGTTTTGAGTATAAAGTATTTGAGATTGATCTATCAATATATTTATTCGAGCTCTCCGTGTGTTTACTCTATTAAAGTTCTCTTATGCATGAAGACCTTTTTCTTTTATTTTATCTGATCATAAATCTTTAGTTTAACTATGATGGATGTGAGGAAATGTTGTTTATATTTTTCAAATATATGATGTGTGTAGTTCTCGATGATCTCTCAAGAACTCTTTTTTGAAAACAAAAAAAAAAATATTTTATTGCAATATTTATCTTTCTTTGAATATCACGAGGGACTTTCTCAGAGTCCTACATTATTCTCAAAATTTAGAATCCGAAGAAAATCTTGAAATAAAGAGGAGTACCACCTCTATAAAAACGTAGGGGGATTTGTATCCCTGTGAGGTTTTTGTTTCAGTCCTAATGGATTCAAACGTCAACATTTTTTGCGATCGTACTAGGGAATGAATTGAAATTTGAAATCTAGTTTAGCATCTTTTGAAAAATACATGAATTTTCCCCATGTTGATCAGCCCCACCTGGAAATTGGATTGAATAATCAGCGAAGCATATTACATCAGCTATATAATCTGGTAATAATTATAGTGAGACTCGAGAACAATTGGAAAGGTCTTGGTAGACATTGGCCCAAGAATAAGAGAGAGAAATCCTTCGAAGACAGAAGAGAGATGAGCTACAAGACCGAAGAAATGAAAGGATAGCTAGAGCAGCACAAGGACAAGGTTGGGATTGAAGCTGGATGAATACAAGGGACCCATTACCAGAAGTAAAAGAAAGAAAATCTATATTCTAAGAAGTGAAAAAAATATTCCTGAAACATCTCTGAACATTGAATAAAGAAATGAACAACCGCGAGAAGAACCACGAAGAGAATCTCATGAGGAGAGACAAGGAGGTGGAGGAGGTGGTGGAAGAAATCAAGAAAACCTAAGATTTGAAAACCAAAGAAGAGTAAGAGAACCCCCTTTAAATATTCTATGTGAGCAAAGTGACCTCCATGTTCTCCCTAAGGGTACCTTGAAGGAATTTTCTGGAGACAGAACAATCGATGCCAAAATACACCTTAACTTATTTCTTGATGTTTGTGATTTTCATCATGTTAAATATGATGATGTGATGGTAAGGTTATTTCTTCAAACCTTATCAGGAAGAGCTTATGCATGGTATACGACATTACCCAATAGGTCAATTGGCTCATTTAATGACCTCGAAGCCATGTTCCTGACTAAGTTCACCCCTCCAGTTTCATATCGTACCCTTCTCACCGATTTCACCCAGATTGGTTTGAGGAAGAATGAGAGAATGCGATATTTTAATCTCAGGTTCAATAAAACCTTGAGTAAAATTATATAAGATAAAATACCTAATGAAACAGTCATACTCGGTTGTTATAAGAATGTGATGCCCCCAAATGTAAAATATGCTATCAGAATATCCCTGATGGATACCTTTGAGGAAGCAATGATTAAAGCCACTGAGATGGAATAAATTATGATTGAGACGGGTGTCAACCCCAACATTATCCTAGGAAAAGTACAAAGGTAACTAGGAGTCTTAAGTATTGATAATCAAGGAGCCTCTAGCTCAAGAAATAATGAAGAACCAAAGCCACGACCGACCCAAAATCAAACAATTGGAGGAGGATTTTTCAGGGGAACCATACCAGATGTGAAGGTAGACCATGTTGCGGCACAATAAACCAAGCAAAGAATTGAAATTGCACAAATGAATAGAACCATCAAGCAAATGTAGAATGAGATAACCAGGTTAAGAATGGGGTACAATTATGTAGAAAATCTAAGAATGTTGGTTCAAGATAAAAGAAGGAACCTTCCCCAAGAAAACAAAGTGAGGTTTGAAAACACTGATAATCCGCAAAGGCCAAGGGTTCTCAGGAAACCAATCCCCAATGTAGTTGTTATGGATGATGTATATGATGAGAAAATGATTGAGAAAGGGAACTATTATTTACCTAATGAAAGTTATGAAATTGTACAGATGGACGAATGCGATACGTTCATGTATATATTTGAGGAAGGTGGAAATGACCCCGACTTGCAAGAGAATGTTGCCCAGATACAAGCGTTTGTAAATAAATCCAATAATAAAAATTATTCGGAAAGAGAAAATGAAAAAGATAAAGAAAAAATGAATGAGAAAAAGGCAAATGAGAATGTGACAAATAGCATTGGAAGCAAGAAGCAACACCTGATGTCAAACCCTCCCAAGATGAAATACAATGTCGTAGAAGACTTGAGTAAACTAAGGATAACTCTTCCTTTTAAAAAAGTGGTGAAGATTCCCCAACAAAGGGAAAACATTTTGAGATTGTTGGATGATCCATCTGGAAAAATGGAAGCTGTTGTAACAAGTATGAAACAAATCCAAAACAAATCAACCGTCAAGTTGAGAGGTAAAATCCCACCCTTTTATATTTCAATTGAAAATCATGATGTTGCACTTCATAATTGTTTAGTTGATATTGGCGCGACCAATAATATTATACCACTAGAGGTCATGGAGGCATTGGGCATGAACTGCACCAAATATTATGAGATTGGTGAAAGTATATATGCAATTGATTCCAGACAAGTGTCGGCTTATGGAGAAATCAAATACTTTTGTGCTTGGATCACGACGACTCCCCATATTATTACAGTTTTCAATATTATTATGGTAGACCTTCCTCCTGCATATGGAGTTTTTTTAGGAAGAGATTGGTCGTTTATGATCGGAGGATACATAATGAACGATGGAAGTTGCATGATGCTTCCAAACAAAGAAGGAACAATGATTAAGGTTCCTCGTTAACCTAGGAGACCCTTCTCTTTCAAAAAGAAGGATAATGAATTATTGGAATATTATATAGACGATGTGATCGAAAAATATTTTATCCTAGACATGGAACAGATTGAAATCCTGGAGCAAATTCAATGTATGGAGAATCAAGAGCATATGTTTGAAGGTTATTAGAGGATGTCATTCAATGGAGCTTGCTCAAGTTCCAGGACTGGATTTGGAATTTTCCTTGTAAGTCTAGGAAAGATTGTGTATCCAGATGCTATTAGACTTGAATTTGCATGTACCAATAATGAGGCAGAATATGAAGCTTTGATTCAGGGAATGATTCTTTCACAACAAATGAAGATAGAACATCTAATTATGACTGGCAACTTCAAGTTGGTAATAAATCAAGCCACCCAGAGGTATAAAATCATATAGGAAAGACTCAAATTATATTTCAAAAGAGTTAACGAATTGATGGAAGCCTTCAACTCTTTCAACATCTCTTTCATCCCAAGGGATAAAAATCAGAAGGCAGATTATTTAGTTTTGGCGGTCTCATTGTCAAACTCGGATGATGTTCAGGGAAAAACATATTTTCAAGTAAAAATAATATTCCAACCTTCTGTACCTGATAACCAAGAATATTTACAAGTATTTGAGAATGATGAAGAATTGGATAATTTTTTTATGAATGACGATGAAGATGAAGACAGTCACATAACTATTGTCCTAAGGAATTGTATTCAATCAGAGTCTCTTTTTACAAGAGACGATCATGCTAAAAACCTCTTGGAAGAAGTGTCGCTCTGAAAGGTCCAAGAAACAAGAAAAATTAACATTGGAACTGATAGTTCCCCAAAATATGTCAATTTGGGCGCTGATTGCACAATTGATGAAGTTGATCAATATGTCACATTATTTAAAGAATATCCTGATGTCTTCGCATGGAATTATGATGATTTGAAATCATATGATAAAAAAATATTTCAATGCATTATTCCCTTGAGATAAGGGGCAACGCCTGTCAAGCAGAATATAAGAATAACGAACCCCAAATTAAAACCGCTAGTAAAAGTTGAATTGGAGAAGTTAAAGAATGCTAGAATAATATACCCCATTAGACATTCTGATTGGCTTTCAAACCCTGTAATAGTAAGAAAGAAGACCAGGGAGATCCGGATGTGTGTAGATTTCAGAGATATTAACAAATCAAGTCTAAATGATAATTATATTTTAGCTAACATGGAGTTTCTTCTCCAACAAATCCTAGGATTAGCCTGCATGTCCATGTTAGATGGTTTTTCTGGGTATAATCAATTCTTAGTTGTTGAAGAAGACATAGCAAAGACAACTTTCATAACACCTTGGGAGACATATGCATATGCTACGATGCCCTTTGGTTTAAAGAATGCATGAGCTTCATTTCAAAGGGCTATGGATCATGATTTTGAGGGGTTGATAGGAAAATTCATGGTGGATTATCAATATGACCTAAAAGTACACTCAAAAACAAGGAGTGATCACATTCATCACATGAGGAAAGTTTTTGACAGATGCAGATTATATGGTGTTTCCTTAAATCCAAAGAAATGTTTATTTGATGTAACTCAAGACAAAATATTGGGTCATATTGTGTGCAAGGAAGGGATCTATATAGATCCAGAAAGAGTTAAAGCTATAAATGAACTCAACCCCCCATCATCTAAGAAGGGAGTTTAGTCATTTTTTGGCAAGATCAACTTTGTACGAAGATTTTTTCCTGATTATGCAAGTATTGTCAAGCCAATCAATTTATTGTTAAAAAGGGACCAAAGGTTCGAATGGACCATGGATACACAAGAATATTTCAATAATATCAAAAAGGCAATCACTACAGCTCCATTCCTCATTAGCCCAAACTTTCAAAGAGACTTCATCATCTATTTGTTCGCTACAAAAATGATTGTTGCATCTATTCTTACTCGGAGGAATACCAAGGGTGAAGAACTCCCAAATAGCTTCATGAGCAAAACCCTTCATGATTATGAATTGAGATATTCGGAATTGGAGAAGCAAGACTTATATCTTCTGAAAGAGGTGGCACACTTTTGAACTTAGATACTAAATTCTCATGTCATTGCTTATGTTCCATCATCTCCTGTGAAGATGATTTTGAATCAACAATTGAGAGAAGGAAAATGGGAAAACTGGATGGTGAAGATTCAAGAATATGATATTGAAATTAAACCTTTAAAGGCATTCAAAGGACACGGTTTATGTAATATCATTGCAAATAGTGATTCTTTGGATGGAATGATTTCAATCACAGTAGGAGAACCCATGGAAAATTCAGAATGGTATAGAGATATTGTATTCTACTTGAGGTCCGAACAATTTACAGTCACCATGAACCCTAAAGAGTGAAGAACATTGAAGATGAAGTCAAATAAATATGTGTTGATTGTTGATATATTGTTCAGAATAAACTATGATGGTATATTGCTGAGATATGTTGATGAAAAAAAATCTCAAGAATTAATGAGAGAATTCCATGAAGGAATATGTGGTGGAAATTTTTCACCTACCGCCACCACCCATAAGATAAAAAGAGTTAGGTTTTATTGGCCATCAATTTTTAAATACTTATATGCTACAATAAGGAAGTGTGTATCTTGTCAACAATTTTCAGGGAAAATGAAAAAATCTGCAATGCCATTACAGCCTATATCTATAGAAAAAACATTTTCCCAATGGGGACTTGATGTCATTGGACCAATAAACCCAAAGTCAAGCAAGGGACATATATATATTATCATTTCTACATAATATTTTACAAAGTGGCTAGAAACAGTGGCATTAAAAGGGGTTGATTCTGAAGAGTTGATTAAGTTTCTCAAAGACAATATTTTGTCAAGATTCGGTGTCCCAGACAAATTCATCATTGATAATGGTTTGATTTTCATTGGCTCAAAGTTTACAGAATTTTGTGGATAATATGGAATTGCTATGGGGCAGTCATCAAACTATTATCCACAAGGGAATGGTATTATAGAATCCACTAATAAGACACTCATTCAGATATTGAAGAAAACTATTGACAAGAACCAAAGGAATTCACATTTAAAGTTTATTGATGCATTGTGGGCAAGCAAAACGACTCTGAAAGACAACATTGGGATGTCTCTATATACATTGGTTTATGGGAAAGAAGCAAAAATGTTGATTAGCCTCGAGCTCAACGCCTTGACTTTTGTAGTCAATACAGAAGACACATAAGACAATTCACCTATGCAAAATAGGATCAATCAGTTATTGAAATTGGAGGAAGAATGAAGTAAAGCCTTGAATAGAATTTCCCAGTGACAACAAAGTATCAAAAGATATTTTGACCAAAATGCAATCGTAAAGAATTTTCAGAAGGGAGAATTGGTGTTACTCCAGAACAAAGTTAAGGAGAAACCATCGATGCACACAAATTTCGAAGCACTCTGGATTGGACCATACATCATTGAAAATATCTTGGGTTTTAATTATTATATGCTCAAATACATGAAGGGTAAAATAATAATGTTTCTTGTTAATGGGAAACATTTGAAAGGTTTATTCACTTGAAATTTTCTAATTTCCCTGTACATAATTTTTAATTTTCATTTATTCAGTTTGTATATTCTTACCTTTGACTCCATAGCCCAATGGATGGAAGTGCTTGGTCATAAAGATTTTGGATTATTGACAACCCACAGGGGGTTATCATCCCACAGTTGGAGCCAGTTGTTGAGATCAATTCCTACTTCCGGAATTTCCTTTCCCTTTCTATTTTCCCGAGGGTTTTTTTTTTCATTTATTTTCCCTCTTCTATACCTACCCTTGTTTCCCTTTTCCCTTTTTCCCTTCTTCTATCCCTTTCTAGTTACCATACTTAGTCATATTTCAAAAATCGACAGGTTTGTGGGTTGGTGGGCCTTCATTTCCATCCACTTTCCTATGTCATGAGTGCAACCAACTGCCTTGCTACAATATACTTATCCATTTTTGCAACTTCGTAGGTTCACGGAATTAAGCCTTCATCCTCAAAGTTTTGCAATCTCCACTTTATACCCATAATTATGTGATCTACATTATGACCATCATATTTGTCATGAGTACCGAGCCCCTAAGTATTTCATTTCTCCTACATGCAAGTTCGACCGACCGCTTTTCAACACTTAGGTTATTTTTTATCATCCATAACCGCGGGTTCACGGGTTCCCAAGTTGGCAGGTTCATGAAAAGCTCCATATTCAAAATTGCTCTTGTGCGTCCCCGCCATCTTCGTGCTTTTCCCAATATGAATTAAGTTTGGTTTAATGCTAATAACTGATTGTGCAGGCTCCGAAAATATCGTCATTAATAGCGAAGGGCTTGAGGATATTTCTCGTTAAATTGCATTAAAAACACTATTTAACAAAGGTTATATTATTGTCATCTCTATGAAAGGATTCATTTCAAGTTATTATCTAGCTGAAAGAATACTCTCTTCAACCTATGGCAAAAATAGCTAAACAACAGTTCTATGGTGATACTTTAAATATCTTTGGTCGTGAAGACCAGAACTTTTAGTGGTCCAGAGCATATTCATATTACTCCTATCCTACTGCACAAAAAGACATAATCCGGGCATCCAGAATCGCTTGTGCAGGATGTGTTCCTGAGGTATTTGACTATAAAAAACTTGTTGCATAGTGCATGTTGAAGTACGTGCCAAGCCACAGAATTATACAACTCCAAGGTCATTCTCTGATTTCCCTTTCACCGCAAGTCTTTCGCAAGATGTTGAAGCTCCCAAAGTTGACAGTTACCTTCAATGGAGAAGACTGCAGAGATTTCTTGAAGAAACATAACAATGGCATTGACCTCTTGCCTGGATACTTGGAGAATCCTACATCTACTCCAGAAGACATAACCAGGATCCAGATCGACTCTTTTAAAAAACCCTTTCAAAAAATCGCATGGTTGTTTACCAGGTTGACAGGTCAGGAAAGCACTGCTACCATTTCTAGCACAATTCCATATATTTTATATTTTACAGTAAAAGAAAAAACCATCTTTGATTGGGGAAAATTGATTTCTATCGAAATCTCACCCCAGTTACGCACTACAAAAAGGATAAAAAATTATTTATGGCATCCTATCTGATATTCAATATAGTGTATTGTTTTCAATTCCCAAAATTGACCATAAGTAAGAGGATGAATCATGAAACAGATTCAGATACCTTCTGGTATCATGCATTATGGAGACATAAGACCCCTTTGTATTTTTATGAAGTATATAATGATTTTGTCTTAGTCTTCAAGAGGTTGTTGTTGGGTGAGAGTACTTCAAGGATATCTGATTAGGCCAACAAATTTCTAGATAAAAAAGGAACGATAGTACAAATGGAAAATCATAGTGTCATAAGGATATTATCTTCCAAAGAAAATCCTTCTTTTCTCCCGTATCATGTATCTGACAAATTATTTATTGCAAAGGTGGCAAGACAATACAACTTATGGCTACACTTTTTCCACAAAAAAAGGAAAAACCAATTCATCCCCTTGCCATGGAATATTGAAGATTTCATATTCAGAAACATAAATAAAATTGATGAGTTTGCAAATCACTTCAATAATGTAAATTTAAAGTATGCCAAAAAGATAAAGGGGTTTGATCCTAACAAAATATTTGTGGAACATATGCTATCAGTAGGAATCAGTAACTTGTTCATCCATACTATCTTGAATGAAGAAGAAGATAACACTCAAAGTTCTTCTGTACACAATTTTGGTGACTTAGAAACAATACTTAGTACTAACGAGTTTTATAAGCAAAAAGGAAAGGGTCCCAATGAAAGGAGCGCCTAGTATCCAGTTGTTACTCCCAAAACTACCACATCCTGGAGCAATGCTCCAACGGCTCACCCAGTTAGAAATATTTCCAACAATAGTTCAAGTGGTGGAGGAGAGAAGAATCCCCCCTCTAGAAAAATCGAGAGCTCACATAAGCTCCCTATGAGAAAAAAGAGGAATAATTTAGTGCAAGAGGAAGAAGACAACCTTATAGAAAATGACATCAATAGATTTTCTCTGGAAGACATAAAGCTCGAGGTAGATGTTGAGAATGTTGGCAAATTTAGTGAACAGAATGCTTGTCATTGATGGCAACAGTGAAGATGACAGGCAAAATAGAAGACAAAGTTCAGAGAGGTGAATGATCGCACGCAGACGTCGGAATCCTTTAAGGATTCGAGGAAAATAAGCTCAGGAGGAATAGCGTTCTTATATGTGCAGGAAGCTCAGGAGGGAGCAACCAGAGCCATCGGATCGGCCTGAAGAGAACAGATCGGGACCGTTGGTTTACACGTCCCAGAGGAGCTCAGGAGGAGCCCATAGGGGAAAGAGACCGAGAGCCATCGAATCTCACTCGAAAATCCTGACAACTTTTGGATCGGGAAAAGCTGCGCAGAGGTTAAGTGCAGGAGTAGGCGTGCAGAAGAAGTGATCTGAGCCGTCAGATTGGAAGCAGATACCCGTCAGCCACCGGATCTACAGAAGGTGCATGAAGGTTAAGCCTCAGGAGGAGCACAGAGAGGGAGAACAGATCTGAGCCATAGGATCTGAGAAGAAAACCTGACAGTCATCGGATCTATAAGAGTCGCGTAGGGGTTAAGCCCTAGTGTGTAGAGGAGAAATCCTGGACAAGTCATTGGGATATTGGAGAGAGAATCCTAGCCGTTGATCTGGGCAGGACACGTGTCAGTATTCTGGTGAGGCATCGGGATATTGACCATCAGGAAATCGGAGTTCCTGAGGACAAGTGAATCGAGACATCAAAAGTCTCAAAATCCCAGAGGAATAGGGACCGTCCATCTGCAAGGACAGGTGGCAAAGGATCGGGCGCCGTCAGAGTTTTGTTCATCGGAGAATCGGGGATCCCGGTGACAAGTGATTTATGCATTGTGAAATCGCGATCAGTGAAACCCCGATGAGTGGGGGCCAGCTGTCAGCGTAACGGAGCGTTGTGATTTGGACAATCGGGACTTTGTAATGCCAAAATCTCTTGACATCAAGAAATCCGAAATCGCGAAATGCAATTTCACGATTTAATCGCAGCCATTGTATCCAGAATGAATCTGAACTGTAGATCCTAGCCCGGGTCGGAGTTTCGGGGATCGGGACTTTGATATGTCAAGAACACACTGCAACAGAAACTCCAAAATCGCAAAACATGATTTTGCGATTCAATCGCAACCGTTGAGTCAAGATTGCACCAGGATCGTTGATCACAGCTCTATACAGAATTTCGAGGATCGAGTTTTGGTATTGACAAGAACATTGAACATCAGTCATCGCGAAATCACGATACGCAATTTCCCGATAAGGCATATAGCCTGTGGGCCACCCAAGAGTCAGTGGAGGACAGGTGTAAGGAGTACAGAGGAAGTCGGGAATTGGCATATCGCGGGTCGAAGGGGCGTATGCACATTATCATTGTAAACCCTGAAACCCCGACGAGAGGTATGGTGACAGTCACATGATAGCTGGTCACATGGACCATTGTGTAGCTGAAAGGGGCTAAAGCTCGGGAAAGGAGCACATCGGGGATCGGAGAATCGGGGGTTCCGAGTACATGTGCATCTCGACACTGAAAGTGCCGAAACCCGATTTAAAAGGCAAGAATAATAAAGATTATCCAATGGTGCAGATAAGATTTGATTTTGATCGGAGGGTTACCGTTCCTTCTTGAAATTAACTCCTCTGTTACGAATATGTTAAGTGAAACGGACTCGTGATGGTAAATGTGTTAACATTTCAGTTACAGGGATAATTGTCATTGTTCTTGCCGAAGGAGATGGGAAGTTGAATCGTCTATTCGATTGTATAAAAGAAGTGGAAACACACTGTGTCTGGTTGGTTGTCGAGCATGTGAAAAAGAATGAAACTGTAAGGAAAAATAGAGGAGAGAATGCGCAGAAGGAGATTGAACATAAGAGAAGAATGACAGAAAGAGCAGGAGTATAATAGAATGACAGAAAGAGAAAATGCAGAGTAGAATAACTGAACAAGTTGATGCAGAGCATGCCTGCTGAACAGACAGAGGAAGAGAAGAGCAGCAGAACAATGAACAGAAGACCAGATTTACAGAACAAAGAAAGACTGGTAAGAACTGATTTATCTGTAAAGTTGAATGCGTATTTAGCCATTAATATTTTAGGGAGGTTGGGAGGTGCTCGGGAGGACTGTTGTCCTCAGAGGTTCAAGTGGGAGCTTGAACACAGAAAGTTGTAGCTTCCATCTGGTTGTAGCCAGAGAAACTAGGGTGGCAGGGTGGTGCTAGGGAGAACAAGTGTTCGCTGTTATATAGGTTGGAGCCTGTGTAACTAGAAGTTGGTGCTTCCATCCAGTTGGTGCTGGAACATTCAGGAAGTTGGTGCTTCCATCCAGTTGGTGTTGGAATATTCAGGGAGTTGGTGCTTCCTTATAGTGGGTGCTAGAGAAACCAGAGAGTTGGAGCTCTCAAACAAGTTGCAGCTTGTAAAACAGAGGTAGCAGCCTCACATTGAGTTGGTGCTCAATTGTAAATGATGTACAGAACTGCAAAAGACTGCCTATCATTTCGAAGAAGAAGAGGTTTTCTCCCTTTATGTGTTTCCTCGTGAAAATATGTCTCTGTGTGTATTTTATGTGTGACTGATGGTCTTTAATTTTACTGTCCATATGTTGTATATTGTTGATGACCACATGAAGAAAGATTAATAATGTTTTAACAAACT
>JASDQU010012174.1:47195-70943 GCA_032191745.1 Picea mariana | reverse complement strand
GTTTAGTACTTCCAACAGAGAAAGATTTCCCACAATTGATAATCCGGGAAATATGTCCCAACAAAATTCATCATTAGAGATTGTTTCAAATGAGACCTTCAGTGAAGAAGAGACAATTACTTTCCAAAGTGTTGTTTTCTATAAAGAATCTAAAATTTTGATCGTAGAAAGAGGTGATCAGAAAAATAAGAAGGGAAAATCTCACTCAAAGGTTGACCTGAAAAACATGTGGCCATCCCAAATATCTAAAATTCATAGAGCAACTGGGGATGCTCTTGATGATTCTATTGATGGTCTGGAAGAAGAAAATGCTAAGATAAAATAAAGGATCAGAGAATTGGAAAATGCCTTAATGCCTCTTCTAATCTCGGCAAGTCCTTTGTCAATGGTCAAACCAACCACACCCGCCATTAAATTGAAAGGATCTTCAAGTCTACACACAGTGGTCCGGAGTTATGTAGAAAAGAATATTAAGAAGAGAATGTCACTAATAACATAAGCATGGGATGTATCAACAAATATTGTTTCTTTTGGCTCAAGGGAACATGCCTTTCATGAATATAGGAAGTTGATTTAAAGAACAAAGACGGTTTCTACACTGATGTTGTATTACCATTTGGAATTAAAGTCTCAAACATGACATAATTGAGAAGAAGAGAGGAGTATTTTCCTTCTCTAAGTCGAATAAAACAGCTAAATTCTTGCTGGAAGGAAAAGATTAAGAATTTGAGTAAAATTGTTCAAGCATGCAGCGAAGCCATACTAAAAATGGAAGAATTGTTCAAAAGACTCACAGAGATAGATCTAGCATGAGGTACTAACGAGGTATAAGACCCTAAATTAATTCTCAACTCAATGTTTCTAATAAAGCAACAATTTGACGAACAAGTTGAGATATTTAAGGGGTTATCAGCTGAAAAGTTTTATAGCATATTTGAATATAATGAAGAATAAATAGACAATTGGCTAGTTGATTATTCCGTGAAAAATCAAGATATTGAGGAAGCAATATATGGTATTTATCTTGACTTAAGAGACTTGGAAGGTGAGTTATTCAACATTAAAATCATGCATGAAATAAACGATGCACCAATGAAAAACTACATTGAAGATTGGTTCAAAAAGGAAATTGACAAATTAACCAAAGAAGGGAAAGAAATAGTTGAGACGGTTCTTGTAACTGTCAATGAAGACAATAAAAGGACAGCAGCAAGAAATTAAAAGCCAGAGAGAGACCACCATAGTAATTTTATGTTGATCACATCTTGCTTTATTTATCAGTTCTTTCATCTAGTTACTCTGCTTCTTTGACTAGAAAGGTTTAACTGAAATCTAATAACTTCTCCCTATATTCTTTCCAAGTCTTGCTACTTTGTCGTCGCCCACCATCCTCTTTCTACAACTTACTTCTTGTTTATATTTGCTTTATGGTCTGTGAGAGCCCCAATCCCAGTCCTAAGGACAAAAACATTTAAATTTCAAGGCTTTGTAACAAACTATATATTTTTCAGAAATCCCAAGATAACTATTTCAGGATCAGTTTTCATTGTACTTTGTAACTCTGAGTTTGAGTATAAAGTATTTGAGATTGATCTATCATTATCTTTATTTGATCTCCCCATGTGTTTACTCTATTAAAGTTCTCTTATGCATGCAAACCATTTTATTTTATTTTATGTGATCATAAATCTTTAGTTTAACTATGATGGATGTGAGGAAATTTTGTTTATCTTTTTCAAATATATGATGTGTGCGGTTCTTGGTCATCTGTCGGGAACTCTTTTTTGAAAACAAAAAAAAATTATTCTACTGCAATCTTTATCTTTATTTGAATATCACAGCGGAATTTCTCAGAGTGCTACATTATTCTCAAAATTCAGAATCCCAAGAAAATCTTGAAATAAAGAGTACCACCTCTATAAAAAACGTAGGGGGATTTGTATCTGTGTGAGGTTGTTGTTTCAGTCCTAATGGATTCAAGTGTCAACAGGTTCCTAATCTGCAATTTCCATAGCTTCTTCATTTGTATAACTATGTTGCCATCATGATTTTCCCCTTCCTCTGACATCCTCTGGTTGGCAGCCATCAAATGTGCATATTTATTCAAATTTTCTACCACATTTTGTAGAAGATTACACTCAGTCTCAAGGATGGCCAATTGCTACTTGATTTGCAAAAGAGTGTCCATAGTTTATGTTATTTGTGTCATACAATTTTGTTCATATTCATTAAATTGGTAATTAGAGGAAGGATAGAGGCTATGTTCCCCTATACCATGTCTTCATGAGACCTTAAAATTCCTCTTAGCTCAAGTAAATCATGATGATCCATAGTGTGCAAATAAAACGATGAAAATAAAGTTGAGAATTAACTGGCCTCCAAAATTAAATCAAAAAGAAAAGTAGGAAGATTAACTAGGCTCAAAGTGAATTTATCTCTGTCAACAGGGAAACGGGCCTTTGGAACGAGACCTATAGAAGAGGTAAGGAGATTTTTTACACTACTTACTAGAATCTCAAGGGAAAGCACAAAATTGAAAAACAATAGGATAAGCACACAACGATTGAAAATCATACAAAGAATGGAATTACAAACAAAAGTGTGCATATGGGTCAATGTTGGGGTCGATAAAAGACCATGTGAATAGATAAAACTGAAGCCATGAAGCAAGTTCCAACACTTTAAATCCAGAACTTTACTTCTCAAAAATTCAATTTTGAGAATAGGACAGCCATATCCAAAAAAGACAGGGATACAAATGAAAAAAATTCTAGCTCTTGAAAGACTCGATTGAATAAGAAACAACAGAGAGAGATAGACCAACAACCAACTTGAGAAGAGACATGCAAATGAGCTCGTTGCCCTCTCTCCTGGTTGAACATTGATTGGACAGTATCCCACCTGCCTTGGAGAAGATTAAATCCATGGCTTCAATACCTCTCATCCCCATAACCTTAGACATGTGTGAGGGGATGTTGGGTCTTGTCATGTTTATTTATCTGTCTTGGTGGATGAGCCTATGCGTGAGGAACACATGGTATGTTACGATCGAGGTACTTGTCAATAAATTAATAAGGGAGGATTATGGAATGACTTGGGAAGTTAGGACCCCATTTACCCCAAGCACCCCCATTTTTAGTTATATTTCCAGTAGAACATGAAAGTAAGTAATTTATTGGAATTTAAAAGCCTCATAAGGAATTCTAGACAAGATTGAAGCAAGTTTGTGATCAACTAGGCCATTTTTTTTTATCATAGATATGACAATTATGTTGGAATCTCCTAAGACAATTAGGCAATAGATGTGATTTTTTGTTGCTAACCTTAGCCTCTGTACTAATGAATATGATTTTGATTGATTATTTGAGAGTGTTCCTAAGCCCCAAGCATATGCCAATTTTATTTTTCCTGATCAAATATGATCCCTCCCACTCCTACCACCCTTGGGTTCCTTTTTGATGCACCATCAAAAATAAAATAAAAGATTGTTCCTCTAATCTCCAACACTGAAAATAAATTGCATCCATTCAAAGTTGCTAGTTTATATATGAGAAGGATTAGTGCCTACTCTTTTGATTGAAATGGGGCGATTTGGAATTGTTGAATCCATCTCTATACATCTTCATTCCAATATTGGCTTCCTGGAAATTGTTTGCCTTTAGTATTAATGTACTATTCCAAGAGACTATTTGCCTTAGTCACAACTCTAAGGGGAGTGTTGAGTTCTTGTTTGAAGACTGCCTTGTTCATTCAAGCCATATTTTCCAGCAGATGTACTTTGGAAGAGTTTCCCATATGCTTTTTAGAAGAGGTTTATTCTTGAATGTTCCTCTATAAATTTTAACCCAATGAGTGAACATGTCCTTCCAACTCTTTGAAATTTCCATTCTATTTACAATTTTTTAGAAAGCATCTCGCCACACACTTATAGCATAATCACATTCTAGAAAGAGATGTCAAATTAACTCTGAATTAGATAACATAATGCACATTTGGTTGGACCTTGGATTCCATGTTTCAAGAGATTGTCACTTGTAATAATTTGTCCATGCACCATTGTCCAGCAGAAAATGTTGGCCTTGGGTAATCCGTCGGAGTGCCAAATGTGCTTACAAATATTTGATCATTGTGGGAGAGATTGTGATTACATCAATGAGAGGTATCCTCTTTTGACACTACATTATTTCAAACCCCATCCTCTGCAATTTATTGCAGCCATGAGTTTGGGTGTGCATCCTTTGAGACCATCATACAAAAATTGGAAAGATGGAAGGAGATGAGCATGCGGTTCTCTTATGTGCTAATTCAACCATTGAACTATTGGCTCTACTCATTCAGATATATCAAACAAGGTTTTTGAATTTCATTCATCCATCCAGTTATGTAAAGGCGTCAACTCAACTTGTTTCCTAAGACATCAATTTCCCATGATGTTATATGTTGGCACAGGGGTAGACCCGGGGTTCAACGCTTCAACAGTGCACCAACAAAACCCTAACTACCATCCCTTTCAGCAACACCTGCGAAGCAGATGAAGTCTCAGCTGAGGTAGAGTCAGGGGTGGTTGTAGGACTCGGGTGTCTACAACCTTAGCTGGGACACAGATCTGTGATTTTAACACTGAGCAAACACTTTAGCATAGATAATTCATCAGTATTTAACCCTCATGGCACTCCATAGATGGCACAGAGTAACGCAACATTCACTTAGATCTAGGTTAAGTTAGCACTTAGCAACAGCAAAATAGGTCTAGCACTCAACACTTTCATATATGTCAGATCTACATCCATACATATAAGAAGCACAAAGCAAAGTAGATCTATCTAAGTATATCATAGCAAAGCACATAGCATAATCATATCAAATCACAACACATGGAAAGAGACAAACACATTAGATCGAGGCAACAAGCACAACACACAGGTTTATCGTGGTTCGCCCCCACCCTAGAGCTACGTCCACAAAGTCTTCTTCTTCTTTATTAGCTTTGGTCAATCTGATTACAGCACAGAGCTTAAAATTGTACTCTGCATAGGACAGGAGATCTGCGCGCACCTCGCTAGATCCCCGAGTAGATCTAGCACAGAGCCTTCTTACAATACATGCACTCAGCACTTATAGCACTTGCACTCAGCTTTGCAAGTCGGTCACACAGTATACACAAATCCTTTACTAGCACTTAGCTTATTCACCTCTCTTACATTGCCTGGCAACTTATTTATACTTTACAAAATAGGCCTAAACATGAGTAAACCCATGGGCCGACATCCCATACCCATTACATTAACCTAAAACCCTAAAAGAGGCCCAAAGTGGACCGAGATCCCGTGATCTCTACTTCGCTTGGAGCTCCATCTTTTACAGGGTGTCGAAGTCCAAAACAGTCAAATATGACCAAGTGTTCCTCAAAAATTGGGCAAGGGCCAACAGGCCCCCAACACTCACCTATGACTCGTCCCGAGTCACTCTAGTTTGATCAATTCCACCTCAAATGCCTCAAGCTTGGCTCAAGCTACTTCGACCTGCTGCAATGCGACATCCTCTTGCTCAGTGAACTTCCGGATCATTACGTCGTTGACTGGCCCTTCCGGGTGTTGTTCTGCGGTGATGACAACCTGTTCAATCTCGGCTCCCTAGCTTTCAATTTCAGTGAACAGTTGGCATGCCTTTTCTTGGATTGGCTTAAGTCATTGAGAGACTTCCATCACTTTACTTTGCATCGTGTGTACTTGTTGTTGGGCGGTGTGTTGGTCTGGGAATCTCTTCATACGTTCGACTGGGGTCAAGGCCTTCAGTTGCACTTGTAGCGTATCTGCGTGCTTCTTTGCTTCTTGGAGATGTGCCTCTAATGCCTACAACTCAGGATTCTCTGCGAGGTTCTCGTAAGTCTGGGTGCTTTTGGTGCTCAACTGCTTGTATTCCAAGGCAACGGTTTTTAATCGGCCAACTATGCTCCGGGCAGTTGCCTCCCTTAGGTCTCTTACTTCTTGAGAAGTCTCAGGCACGGTACGAAGTTCCAGATCTGCGATGCGCTGCTAAAGTTGTTGGATTACTTCTTCCATTTGTGCCACCTACTATGGGACGTGTTCTTCAATTTTACTTCTATGACCATCACAGAGCGAAGTTCTTTGTGAACCCTTTCCTGTACTTCAAGTTGCTCTACTAGCAATTGGTCCTTGCTCTGGTGTAACTGTGCTTTTTCTTCCTCCCACTTCACTTCCAGGCCAAGCTTTTCCTGTTCTACCCTACTCTGTTGTTCTAGAAGTGCGCTTTGTACTTGTGTCAAAGCCTGGGTGGCGTGCGTTGTGTCTTCTTGAGCTTGTCAAAGGAGAACTTCAACTTTATCGGCGATCTGGTGTAATTGAGTGGGCTCATCACCTGTTCCTTCTGTTTCAGTTGTCAAGGGAATCATAGAAACTGCTTAGTTGGACTAGAGTGCCTGCTGCACTTCTTGAAGTTCACCCTTGATTCGGCTGAATACCTCCTCCTGCTTCGCTTCTTACTTTTCTGCAATCTCTAGTGAAGCATCATTCAACGCAGTGATTAAGAAGTCGAAGTTGTCTGGTGTGAGGGTGGTCTTAAACGTACTTCATGTGGCCATAGATTTCTTTTGGGATGAGGGATTTGGTGGGGTAATCTTCCTTTTCTTAGTGGGATCCTCCTCCTCTCTAGGTGGAGTAAGATCGCCTTTGTTTTGCTCAAATTATATGCCCCCTATTTCTTTACCATCACCTCCCTGCGTAGGTGAGATCGAAGTAGTCTTCGTGGATGTGCTATGGACTTCTAGAAATTCATCATGCTTCTTAGTCTTGCTCAGTCCAGGTGTATCTGGCATATCTTTAGGGCTATCTATGTCGGACATCTCTGCGGGGTCTGCTGCAATAAGGAGGTCCGCCAACCATTCCTTGGTAATCTGCTCAAAGTCTTCTTCTGTCAACTTGTAGTACGACTGGAGCTGTTGTTTATGCTCATCAGCATGCACTATGATATAGGTGAAGTGGCAGTCCGCGTTGAATTGTATCAAAGGTATAAACCTATGAAGTGTGTTCGGAGTGAGGCGCGGTGTAGATTGGATTGCATTCTTCAATTGGTTGTAATAGGCGTGGAAGACAGCATTGGATTGCCACTACTTGTTCATGTCGTTGGAGTACCACAGCATACAGAACTTTGCGGCCAGTGGTTTGAAGGGTTCGATCTTCGAAAAATTGGCACCTTCTGGTAGTTCCCATGAGATGAAAGCGATTAGTATGAGCAACCAACTAAAGTGGAAATCATACCCTTGGTCTTTCACTTCTCTACAATCAATCTCTAGCTGGTTAACCAGGTACTGCGCCCAGTTCATCTGTAGTCCCTCGACGCACTTCCCTACGAGGTCAACTATGAATCCAGTCACTTGTGTTGGTCTGTTTTTGTGAACTAGCTTTCCCGTGATCAGCTGACAGGAAAGGTGCACTGCGCCACTCTGGATAGAGGCTACCATGTAGCCTTGCGTGCCTTTCTCAACATCGCCATAAGTTTTTTTTATTCACTGAGAAAGTGCGCGATCTACGGTCTTTCCGGGATAAAACTCCTATGGGTCGGGGCCCTGCATACTAAGTCCTATGATCCAATTGATCAAGGTCGGATCCATAGTGATGTGGTAGTCTAACCATAAGTATCCTTCGTGGTAGCAGGATAGCAGCAACTTGACGCATGCATTGACTTCTTGGTGTCTACTGAAGTGCGGGATCTTCATTACATTAAGCAGTGTGGACTGTGTGAGGTTCTAGGTCCATGAATGCGGGACAATCTTAGAATTATTTCCTTTGGTCCTGGTTAAGTACTTATGCAGGGCTAACATACTATAAACTTTACGATCTCCAAGATTAAAATCACTAATTTTCAGGGCTGCGAGCTTATCCTGGTCAGCACGAACTGCACACACCCCTTTTGAAAGGTACGCGGTGATCAAAGTGTACTCGAAGTCTCTTGGTACACTGTCACGGTTGATGTAGGTAGAATGTGTGGGATAAGCTTAGCATTGGTGATGTCATCCTTGTGCTTGGTCCGTCTCTCATTGGTCGGTCGGGATGGACCGGCGCAAGCAGTGGAAGGGGAGGCCTGGACTTCTCTTGTTAACGATGCTTAGACTCCTGTAGATAATCCTCTCTCCGACATGACTCTCTCAGTCATTAGGTCAATCAAAAATTCTTCAACTACTTTCTCGGCAGCGCTAAGCTCGTCAGACATACAAGCTTGGGTCAACTAGATCGAGTGTGAAATGAATTCAGAGACTTCAGTGAATGGTATGGGAACAAGCCAATGATCACAGAGTGAAGTAATCTCAGGTTCGGGCTCAAATTCTCATTTAGAAAAAAGTATTCTCGGTGCACGCAGTGACAGACTAAGTAGGGAAACTTAGCAATAGTCTGCTTGCAACGGGTATGAGGTTGTATTAACTTATCTTTTGTCCATTATGGTGCGGTCTAATGGTCTAGTGATGAACCATAAATGCTTTTCGATCCGTTTGGAGTGGCATTCGAACAGTTATACCTTCTTCCAATGGCTATATTGCTTCGCCATGGTGAAGTGACCTATGTCATTGTTCTGATATCTCGGCGAAGTTTAAACTCTGCAAGTTTTCCTTCTGGGTGGATCCCTCTGGAATTTTTTGTATCCTGTCGATCTTAGCTCTCTTTTTTCTTAGCTTCCTAGCCTTTTTTCTAGTGAGCTTCATCTCGGTGATTCCCTTCCCATTCTGATTCTTATTTTCCTTAGACATAGTTACTTCGCATTGTTGAGATTCTCTTCTAAGACTTAGGGGTAATACTTCTTCTATATCTAAGATAGATACTTCAATCTTCTGTGAGTCCTCTAATGCTCTTACAGCTTTGACATCTTGGCTTCTAGTGTCAAACAACTTTGATTTGCTTTCATGTTCTTCAATCAACTACATGATCCTTCTAGTCATGAAATCTTTTAACTCTTGTCTCTGCTTTTCTAAAACTTCTTCTTCTTCCTTATTTCTAGCCTGATCTCTATCAACTCAAGGTTTTCCTAGTAACATGGTAAACAGGGTGATGTCCTCAATAAATTTGATAATCTCAAAATCTTACTTTGTCGAAGTTCCCTTGACTATCACAGGTATCTGAGCGATCCTTCCACATAACATCATCAGTTTTCCTCTGAATAACCCTATTCCTCCTAATGAAGGGATCATAGCAAGCTTCCCAAGTTATTTCTGGCATAATGTTCACTTGTGTTTCTTCATCAAGAATACAGTCAATGTCGAAGTCCCCTATTTTGGCTTCTATTTTCTCCTTTTCTTTGAAAATCTCTGGTAACCTGACATGTCGGTGATCATTCAAGGTGTCTTTCATCTGCAGCAATACCTTCTCTGATTCCTTCTGAGTTTCTACTATTTATGGATCTGCCTTAGGGTTTTCTTCATTCAGATTCATTCTTTCCATCTTAGAAATCATTCTAGGGCAATCCAACACTTCGTGGTCCAAGGCTTTGCAACAGAGACAACTAGGTCTTCCACCAGAGCATTCCTTAGCAAGATGTCCCAATCTTTTACAACTGTAACAAAGGGTTAACCTTCTCTTTTGTTTAAATGTTCCCCGACTTCTTCTGTACTGCGCACCAGGATCATGGTATCTAGCCTACAAAAAATTCTTTCTAGGATCCTACATCCATTGGTTAGTCAAAACATTCTTTCTATGCATAGGTATAACATATCTATCATTATACGTATCAGATCTATTCGTATCAATCTTTCTTTCATCTATCAATGCCCTAGTTTTAAAGCTAGGACAGAATCTATCAATCATACCTAGATCCATGCTTTAGAAACAAAAAATTTCACTATTTTCACTTCTACAGAGCACAGAACTTTCAGATCTTAAAAAAATTTAACTATTCTTACCTTTATTAGAGCACAAAGCTTACAGATCTTGCCTCTTTCTGTAGATCTAACTTAGAAACTTCCACTTTAACCTTTCTTAGAGCACAAAGTGTTCAGATCTCACTTCTTTTCTTCAGATCAGATCTTCCTTTCTTCAAATTTGACCTTATTTCAGGCACAAAGCTTCACAGGTTGGGTAAACAACTGCACACTAGGGAAACAGATCCACGCACAAAGATTTCTTTTGCACAAATTTCTTCTTCCTTAGATCCCAGCAATCACAATTTTGGGTCCCTACAACGGAACCATTTGTTCTCACATGGGCAGACCCGGGGTTCAATGCTTCAATAGCGCACCAAAAAAAACCTAACTACCGGCGGTTTCGGCAACACTTGCAAAGAAAATGAAGTCTCAATCGAGGTAGAGGCAGGGGTGGTTGCAGGACTCAGGTGTCTACAATTTTAGATGGGACATAGATATGTGATTCTAACACTGAGAAAACCCTTTAGCATAGATCATTCATTAGTATTTAACCCTCATGGCACTCTGCAGATGGCGCAGAGTATCGCAGCATTCACTTAGATATAGGTTAAGTTATCACTTAGCAACAACAAAATAGGTCTAGCACTCAGCACTTTCATATATGTCAGATCTACATCCATACATCTAAGAAGCACAAAGAAAAGTAGATCTATCTAAGTATATCATAGCAAAACACATAGCATAATCATATCAAAGCACAACACATGGAAAGAGACAACCACATTAGATCGAGGAACCAAGCACAACACACAGGTTTATTGTGGTTCACCCCCACCCTGGGGCTATGTCCACAAAGTCTTGTTCTTCTTTATTAGCTTTGGTCAATCTGATTACAGCACAGAGCTTAAACTTGTACTCCACATAGGATAGGAGATCTACGCGCACCTCGCCAGATCCTCCTTCCCTAAGTAGATCTAGCACAGAGCCTTCTTACAATCCATGCACTCAACACTTACAACACTTTCTCTCAGTTTTACAAGTTGGTCACATAGTATACACAAAGCCTTTACTAGCACTTAGCTTATTCACCTCTCTTACATTGTCTAGCTACTTATTTATACTTTACAAAATAGGCTTAAACATGGGTAAACCCATGGGTCAACATCCCATACCCATTACATTAACCCAAAACCCTAAAAGAGGCCCAAAGTGGACCGAGATCCCATGATCTCTGCTTCGCCTGGCACTCCATATTTGACAGGGTGTCGAAGTCCAAAACGGTCAAATATGACCAAGTGTTCCTCAAAGCTTGGTCAAGGGCCAACATTATCTATCCATATAAAGATTGATTTTTCATTGCCCATAATTCACATTAATTTATCATGAATTAGAGGACTGGCAACTTTGATAAGTTTCAGGATGGGCGAACCCTTTTTATTCTCAATAAATCCATCAATGCACTAGAGTCTTCCAGCAAAGAAGTAATTTTTTTATAGAACATTCTTCCACCGGTCATAATTTCCTGCCATCAATCTCCATATTATTTTCACTCCCAAAACTATATTCATGATAGAAGGATACCTTATCCCAACCCATCGCGCCCTTGAGTTTCTTTGACCATGTTCCAATTTACCAAATGAAATTTCTTTGTATTTGTCTTCATCCCCTGCCAAAGAAATTTTCTTATTTTTTGGGATACTCACTACATCACTCCCTTTAGGCCAACATTGGGGAACATTGAAAGATGGGAAAGGTTAACAATACCAATTTTACAACAACCATTCGTTCAACTAGATTTAACCATTGCACTCCCCTTTATGCAAACTTTGTTTTGATTTTCTCCAAGACACTTTTCCAAGAGAATGTTGTTGGATTTGTCAAAAAAATTGGCATTCATAAATACTTAAAGTAGGTCCATATTTCTTGATGATGAAACATAAGAATCTTGGAAATTAGCTTAAGTGTGTATTGGCTTAAGTTCCACCCACAGATTAGGAATTTACTATAATTGATTTTACCTCCTGAAGAATCTAGGAACATGTCCATGATTATTTTGAATCTTCTTCCATATATAGTGGATGCTCCTCTTAAAAGGAGAGTGTCATATGAAAATTGTGAATTATTTATGCTTTTTTCTCCTCTAACAATAAACTTGATCCCAAGAAAATTTATGGGTCTTCTTTCGACATCCAATTTTTTATCAAGAGACTCAACCACTATGATGTATAAAAAAGGGGATAAGGGAGAGTGTTTCATGAGTCCTCTAGTCCCTTTAAAAAAGCATGTTGGTTTACCATTAACTAATGGTTATATCGAATAAGTGCAAATGCAAGATGATGCCCACCATATAAAATATGTACTAAAACCAAACTTGTGCAAAACATCGAAAAGAAATGAACGTCTAATTATGTCAAATGCACTTTCCATGTCTATTTTTATGATCATACATTTATCTCTGTTATCTTGGTTGATGTGTATCGCTTCTTGAACTATGATGATGTTCTCCATTATCTATCACCCCTCTATGAATCCCCCTTTGTTTTCTTCAAATTCAATAATCTTGTTGATTTTCAGCCCTAACACCAAGGAGTGGTAGAACCCCAATCATCAATGTGGTTTAGAGTACACAAGTTTCTTTCTTGCAAATGGAATTCACTAAATTTTCGAGAAGAAAAATATCCATGTTGCAGCCCACTATCACATCCCAACCAACTTGGATCTTTTGACTAGACCCCACCTTCCAGACCAATAATTTTCCAACTATTGGAAATGCTGCTAAAAAATTATTCCACTGCATCGATGTGATTGTTGCATCCTTCGAAAACTTTGAATCCACTCAAGTATTGTTCTATGGTGAATATAGTTAGCACATAAAATGTGCCTCCATAGACTGTCTTGGGTGAGGAATACTCAGAGGGACTTAGCCGGCAGGGCTTTACCAAAATTTACTATTTCCTTGAGACCCCAACCACCAAGCACTTTTGGTCAAGAGAGAAGCTTCTATTTAACTAGATGAGATCCAAGATAATTGGTATTACTTTTCCAAATGTAATTAAAACATATTTTCCTGATCCTAGATAAGATTCCTTCCGGAATACTTTCCATGAGGTGCCAATAAATTGGTATAGCCTCTATAATCAATTTTATGAGAGTAAGACGACTACACTTGGAGATCCATCTGTTGCACCATAATTGTTTCACTTCTCAATTTTTAAAACCAACCATCCTCAATAAGTCAAGATATAACTATTTGGTTTGATTCTATAGCCCATGTATTTTAGACCATTGTTGAGATCATAGGAAGGATAAGGAAAAATATTGGCCATAGCCTGACGGGAGACCCCATCACACTCAAGAAAGTAAATAGTTAATTTCCTAGTTTTATTACCATACATGTTGCACCATAAAATGGGTCCAACACCCATTTGAGAACTCGACCCTCAACATCCACACAGTGGAAAAATAATAGAATATCATCTACGAACATAAGGTGAGTAATTTCACGGATCACCCCAATTTGATGAAGTCGGGTCACCTCAGCACTAGCACGTCTCAGGCCATCAACCACTAAGAGGAATAAAAAAGGAGATAATGGACACCCCTTGTGAATCCCACAACCAAATCGAAAGAAAGGGGAACTTGCACCATTAATTAATACTGCAAATTGGACAGAAAAAACACAAGACATTACCCAATTTACCATTGATAAATCAAAACCAATTTGGATAAGTAACAACCTTAGATATAACCAAGACGTGTGGTCATCTACCTTGATAAATCAAGTTTGATCACTGAGGCGGGTTTCCATTGTGTTTTGATAGTGTGAATACCTTTGTGGGAAGATTTGATGGCCTCATGGATCAAGTGCCCCTTCAAGAAACCAAACTGCTCAAATGTAATAATCCCTGAAAAGATCAGTTTTAGTCTCACGGAAATAAGTTTTTCCACGATTTTATATAAACAGTTGCACAAAGAGATGGGACAAAAGTAATCATAGGTTGTTGGACAATCCACTTTCGGAATCAACCCAATCAAAGTTGAGTTGATGTTGCCTAGAAATTTACTAGAGATTTGAATCTCTTCAACAACCATCAAGAGGTCATCACCCAACAAATCAAAGAATCCCTCAAATAATTTTGTTGACCAACCATCAAGCTCTAGGCTCTTGTCCTGCTGAAAAGTGCCTAAAACAACCCGAAGCTCTTCTTTTGTAACTTCATTATAAATAGATTGGTTTTCTTCTCCCCCCACCTATAAATGTGTTGAACCTACACATAATGGATCTAGCTAGAAAACACCACACACATTTGCAGAGAGAATTAAGAAAGAAGAAGCAAGAGAGAAAGAATGGAAGAATTCTCATTAATCATAATGAATAATGAATAATTTACACATGATATACTATGTATAACTCAACCAATGCGCATTAGAGGTGAAGCAAATGCGCCATAGTGGTGGTCTAGAGTGATCTAGACACACACCAGTAGTTACAGGAGTGAACTCCCACCTAGTCTAGTCTCTCAGGCAGTTACGAGAGTGAACTGCCACCTTGTTGAGTTAACTAGTCTACCAGTCTTCAATTAACTAACTGAAACAAAGTGAAGTGAGGAGGAGATCAAGGAATCATGGGTAATGCACCAGTTTGGTGATGACACCAAGGCCAATGCACAATATTTGGTGATGATCCCAATTTGCATGGTGACAAAACCAATGCAACATCTAGACTCCACTAGACTAGTCAAACTGAAGTGAAAATTGAAGAGAATATTCTCCCTAGAGGAATATTCTTCCTAAAATATAGGAGAATAGATAAATACTAATAAACAAGGAAAAACCTTAAGGAAAAATAAATTATAGGTGTGTGTGAAGTAACTCCAACACCCCCCTTAAACGTCACTATGGTGAAAATAAAGAATGGGTCTTGGCAACGAGGCCATGTTAGCTTCCCAAATACAAAAGATACACTGAAATAAAGTGAGGAAAGAGGGAAAACCTCATGGGAACCACCCCTCCCCCTCAAGGTGAAATGTATGTAAAAATAAAAACTACAGTTGCTAGGAAACTGTGTCCTTCACTCCAAGACGACTGCGCAAAGAATGGAACTTTTGCTCAGTGAAGGTCTCGGTGAAGATGTTTGTCGTCTATTCTGTTGAAGGACAAAATTGTAGGTCGATGATCAACTTGAGTACTAAGTCTTGGATGTAGTGCATGTGGATCTCGATGTGCTTCATCCGTTGCCTATGAACTGGATCTTTGCAGAACTTTAGAGTGCTTTGGTTTTCACACCAGATGACGATCGACCGATGAAATCGAATGCCCAAATCAGTGAGAAAATGTTGTAGCCACATAGCCTGAATGGTTATGTTAACTACCCCTTTGTACTCTGCCTCGACTAAAGATAGAGCAATGGCAGCTTGCTTCTTTCTTAACCAACAGATAGGCCCGAAACCAAGACTGAGTGAGTAACAAGATGTGGACTTGCGATCAGCGCTATCTCCGACCTAGTCAGATAGTCAGTGAACCTGATGAGATCCAATGTAGAGTATGTTGCATAATGAATCCCAAAGGTGATGGTGCCCTATAAGTATCAAAGGATACGCTTTGTAACCTTCCAATGTAACTCGTGTGGCTCTTGTATGAACCTGGAAACTGCGCCAACTGCATATGAGAGGTCTGGTCTAGAGTGTGTGAGATACAACAAGCTCCCCACTAGTTGTCTATACTGTGTGCTTTCAACCAGTGGAGTGTCCCTGCCATCCCCAAGTTTGACGTATGATAGGAAAGGAGTCAGAGTTGACTTGCAGTCTGTGATGTGAAATATCTCAAGGAGATATCAAGCATACTTGGCCTGAGACAGTTTGATGCCTGATGCATTTTGACTGATCTCAAGTCCAAGGAAGAAGTGTAGCGAACCCATGTACGTAATAAAAAACCTATCATGTAGAAACCTCTTGACTGCAACAATCGTTGAATTCAAGCTATTGGTGATCAACAAATCATCAACATACAAAACTAAGAATATAAGTGAATTAGTCGTCCTGAGCATGTAAACATTTCGGTTTGCTTTACAACGTACAAAGTTATGTGAGAACATGTAGGACTCCATATTGGCATACCATGCCCTCGAAGCCTGCTTGAGGCCTTAAAGAGAGTTCTTGAGTCGACAGACCAAAGATGAATAGTGCATAAATCCCTAGGGCTTCTCCATGTAGATCTCCTTAGAGAGATCACCATGAAGAAATGCATTCTTCACGTCCATCTCATGGACTTCCCATCCCCTGGTCACCACAATGGAAAGTTCCAAATGTATGGAATCCATCTTTGCTACTGGAGCGACGGTCTCATCATAGTCAATGCCATGCACCTGCTGAAAGCCTTTGGAAACAAGTTGGGCTTTGTATTTGCTAATATGTCCATTTGTTGTGCTCTTGGTCCTGTGGACCCATCTGCATCTGACAAGTTTCCTTCCATAAGGAAGGGGAACCAGATCCCAAGTCTGGTTCTCGAGGAGGGAGTTGTACTCCTTCTGCATGGCGGATTCCCAAAAGGGATTTCCAGCAGCCTCGCCATAAGACTGTGGATCTAAAGAATGAATCGATAAAATATGCCTGAAGGGCAATGGTTCAGTGGCAGTGAGTGAAATAGGAGGCTCCTCAAAATCAGATCAAGTCCTCCTAGTATCAGCTGGATCACCAACAAGATCCCATGCATCCTGAAAAGTAGTTTGTGCCCACTTGGGCCTCTACACTGGCTTTGAATCTGCATCTGGATGCTCTGACTTTGCATCTAATTGTACTAACTCTATATCTAGATCATCTGAGTCCTCTGAATCAGAACTTTCATCTAAATAAGATTCGACATGTGCATGCTCATCATCTCGGACAGGTGGAAGAATGAAGGTGTATGCATGTGGTTGTTGAGGTACATGCGATACAGTTTCCTTGAATTGGACACTTCACTCAATGATGAATCGGTCTCAAGAAAGATCAATAAGTCTATATCCATTCACACCGTTGGGGTATCCAACAAAAATACACTATGTGCTTTGTGGATCAAGTGGCTTCCTCTTTTTAGAGGGAATTTGGGCCCATGCACGTGAACCAAAAATACGAAAGTGGGTCACTTCTAGTTTGAGGTCGCTCCAAGCCTCGTAGGGGGTCTTATCCTTCACAGATTTATGCGTAGATTTGTTTTGGATGTAGGTTGCAAAATCAAGTGCTTCAACTCATAGTCTCTGTGGTAGTGACTTTGCATGTAGCATGCAAGATGCCATCTCTTTTAGAGATCTATTTTTCCGCTCAGCAACTCCATTTTGCTATGGAGTATAGGGAATTGTGTTCTACAACTGAATCCCCACCTCATGAAAAATATTATGGATCTCAAGACTGACATACTCTCCCTCGTTATTAGTTCAGAGGACTTTGATTTTCTTTCCTGGCCGTGTCTTAACCAGGGCTTTGAAATCTTTGAGGTGTTGAAAGACCTCTGATTTTTTCCTGAGAAAGTAAATCCATGTGAAACATGAGAAATCATCAACAAAAATGAGAACAAACCTCGCTTTTTTTATTGATGGATGCGGAAAAGGACCCATGAGGTCACTATGTATTAGATATAAAGGAGAGGAAGCTCTATGAGTCCTTCCTTTGTCAAATTTCTCTTGAGGGTGTTTTCGAAGAACACATCCCTCGGAGATTCCTTTCGAGAAATGGATGCCTGGTATACCATCGACCAATATTTGCTTTCTAAGTTTATTCATATATCTGAAATTTAAATGTCTAAACCTTTCGTGCCATATCCTACTACTTTCATCAGCATGGGTAAGCAGTAAAACAAAATCTGGTTCAATAAATTCAGAAAATGTATACAATCTAGATTGATGATTTACCTCGTCGGTAGCAACCCTAAAATTGGTTTGCATGTCATAGATGTACACTGCATTTGGTGTGAATATGGATTTCTTTCCTATGCTGGAATTCATCATTTGATACACAGAGAGAAGATTGAAGGAAAGTTTGGGAATGTACAGCACATTCTCAAAGCTTCCGTTGGTAAGTTCAATCCTTCGTTTGTCGATGACCTCAACTGGAGAGTTGTCCCCCATCAGAATAGGAGGACCTTTGCATGCATCCAATGATGAATAGACTTCTTTTGTGGCATCCATGTGATGTGATGCTCCAGAATCTATGATCCAAGCATCGGGAGATGAGTTGATGGCAATCAAGGCATGGCTAGAATTTCCTTTCTTGGGATTATGATCTTCTGGCTTCTTCTTCTTGGCACCCTTGGGAATGCGATCTCCAAGGTTGTTTTGTTGAAGTATTTGAGTCATTAGATATTTATTTTTTTTCATGCATGCAGATTCTTGATGGAATCCTTTATGGAAGTATGTGCATTTCTCCCCTTTTCTTCCCTTTCCACCTTTGGATCCGGAGGCATCAGTGAAGGGTTTTGAGTACCCTTCCTTCTTCGGATTTCCATGAGCTTTCCTTTTGTATTTATCTTTCAATTTATGATATTGATGGCTTCCATATTGCACAGTAAGTGAATGCGCCTTTGGGCCTTTGATTTTTCCCATGTTGATGAGCTTGGTTTGATATTGTGTCAGGGATTCGATAAATTCCTTAAGAGAAGGCTTCTTCCAAGTGGATCCAGAGGAGAATTTGACTGAATGGAATGTGGATACGAACACAAAGAATATAGGACCAAGTTTGAAGAGAATGGTGAGAACCATTTGTTTCTCCTCCTTATATTTATCAACCCCGCAAGCTTTGAGTTGCGACAGTAAATCCTTGAATTTGTAAAGAAATCTTGAAGATTGTCGAAGCTTTTTGGATCCAATGTGAGAAATTCCACCTCAAGCATGTGTCCCCTTATATCATCATGTTTTCTAAATGGCCCTTCCAAGGTGGTCCAGGATTCATTTGGGGTTTTACGGGAAGATATGTGAAAAAGGAGATCGGGAGAGATGAGACTGCAAATTGTTCTAAATGCTTCATCGATTCGATTTAGATACTTGGATTTTTCTATGGATGATGTTGGTTCTGTATCTGTATTCAAGGTTAACCTGTACAATCCTCTGGTTCAGAGATGCATGATTATTCTCTCCTTCCATGTGAAGTAATTGTAAGGTGTAAGAATGAATTCTTTTGGGAATTCCATTTTTCTATTGTCTTCAATCTTTGGTACCTGCAAAAAATAATTTGGTGTAGCTTTTGCTTAGCAGTCTGTCATCTCTGATACCATGTAAATGTGTTGAACCTGCACATAATATATCTAGCTAGAAAATACCACAGACATTTGCAGAGAGAAATTGAGAAAGAAGAAGCAAGATAGAAAGAATGGAAGAATTCTCATTAACCATAATGAATAATGAATAATTTACACATGATATACTTTATATAACTCAACCAATGCGCATTGGAGGTGAATCCAATGCGCCATAGTGGTGGTCTAGAGTGATCTAGACACACACTAGTAGTTACGGGAGTGAACTGCCACCTAGTCTAGTCTCTCAGGAAGTTACAGGAGTGAACTGCCACCTAGTCTAGTCTCTCAAGAAGTTACAAGAGTGAACTGCCACCTAGTCTAGTCTCTCAAGAAGTTACGGGAGTGAACTACCACATTGTTGAGTTAACTAGTCTACCAGTCTTTAGTTAACTAACTAAAATATAGTGAAGTGAGGAGGAGATCAGGGGATCAGGGGAAATGTGCCAATATAGTTATGATACCAAGGATAATGTAGATTAGTTGTTGATGATCCCAATGTTTCAAGTGACAAAACCAATGCAGCATCTAGACTCCACTCAACTAGTCAAACTGAAGTGAAAACTGAAGAGAATATTCTCCCTAGAGGAATATTCTTCCTGAAATATAGGAGACTGGATAATGACTAACAAACAAGGAAAAAAATTAGGAAAAATAAATGTTAGGTGTGTGTGAAGTAACTCCAACACCACCAGCTGTGGGAATTAAGAGAGGAGCCTAAGTGCCAAGTCCATTTTGAAATGTGGAGATTCCTGGAAAAGAGAATGAAAATGTTGAATTCCCAAAGATGTCAGACCAGAGAATCCTCATAATTTAGATCCATCTGCTTCCCTTAACTCCCAAATTGAAACTCTTGTGTTAGTTGGTGAAACACTAAAAGAATTTTGTATTCAAATATCCCACTTCCAACAATAAATCTCAACTCTTGATCCTCCACTCTTTCTCTTGTTCAACTAAAATGTTATACTGAGTAGTTTCTAGGTGTTGAACTCAGCCACAATCCATCGAGACATCATGTTGTGAAGAAATTCCATCATAAATGTGTTCAAGCTCATCCTCAATGCCAAGAAGGATTTTTTCAAGGTCCTTTCTACACCCAATGTCCCATCAGAATACCTCATTCTTCAAATTTATGAGTGAGACAACAAATTGGTGAGAATACCTCGATATGATATTTGGATCAAAATTCACCCACTTCTCTTCCACCAAAGCCCAAAATTCATCAAGCTCAAACCAAGAAGTATTATATTTGAAAGGGCCCCCTAACTGTCCCCTTGGAACATCCATTTCCAAAAAAACAAGAAAGTGATTTGAGCATTTTACTTTACTGACCCACGATATATACACACCAATGTTTTGCAAAAGTGTTTGGTGTAACAAGAGCTGGTCTAACATCTTATGAACACTGGCCTGTCCAGTTCTATTATTTCTCCAAGTAGGAATAAGGACGATCGGTTCACATTCACCAAACCCAATGTTTCCAGTCTAATTAGAAAGTATTAAAATAAGGGGTCCTCTCTCTCCGAGTACCCCCAAACTTCCTCCCTTCTAATGGAAAAATTCAAATCCCCACCAACGATAACATTCTCTGACTAAATAGAATGAATATTCAGTAAATTATTCCAAAAGGGTTATTTGTCTGAATAGGGACCATAGGTATTAAATAGCAAAAAGGATCGATCCAATTCCTTCCATAGAATCTCTAAACAAAGACCTGAATTCATAGAGAAGAAATTTATGAGGGATATGGACAACACAATACCAATTACGATACCCCATGACAAACCCTTCGAGTCCCGACCAATAAATACCCAACCTGGAAAGAGTTATTTGATCTTTATAATAATTGGGTCATAATTCCCAATGGTCTCTTATATGAACAAAATATTTGGATGCTCCTGCCCTATAAGCCTATGAAGGGAGAGATGTTTTGGTCTTCCCCCAATACCCCTCATTCTAGTCGACATGATTTTCATAGGGATGACCGAAGAGGGTCAACACTTGCTCAAGTACCCTAACATTCGACATTGACGACCCTAAGACACCTCTCGGGAAGCTTTTTATTGTGCATGTTTTATAGCAGATTTATGCCCTACCTTAGAAGGACAAGGTTCTTTGGTAGAGACATAACCCAAGCCCTGAGAGGAGGTAGGACCTTGAGAATACATTCAAGGCCTAATCAAATAAGGTTCCTTCCCCGATGAGGCTGAGACGTAATTAGATGAGCATTATTTACGAGAGCCCATGGACAAAGTTGTATCAGGATCAGAGTTGTGATAAAGATACATTATGAGTTCCTTCGAGGATATATCATCCTCAATGTTTTCGGATAAAACCCTTGATGGAACATAAACCTCTACGATAACCACCCTCCCCTCCATTGAGTGTAAACCCATATGATAGGAGTGTTAAAATTCTTCTTAAACAGTTAAGTGTGTATAGTATTCTTTATTTTAGTCTATTAAAATAATAATTGCATGCATAAGGATCACTGAAAGAAATACATCCACAATATACACAAGATATATCCTGGGAAACCCTCGTGGGGGAGAAAACCCACCAAATATTCTTCAATATAGATTCTTCAACAATTACAATGTCTCTCTCAAGAGAGATCTCACCAAAATAGAAGATCTACCAGAAACCTTAACCAGGACAGAGTAGCGAATCACTAGACCAAGATAGTCCTTCACCAAATA
Source organism: Picea mariana (assembly GCA_032191745.1). Lineage (NCBI taxonomy): Eukaryota > Viridiplantae > Streptophyta > Pinopsida > Pinales > Pinaceae > Picea > Picea mariana. The sequence goes on along the minus strand of JASDQU010012174.1, from coordinate 49,112 downwards.
AACAAAACCCTTTACTGAGACACCCCTCCCTTGTAGTTGTGTCACTCCTTCTCTGTAGTTGCGTCACTCTCCAATACTTGCGCACTGTATGAGAGAGGTAGTTGTGTGTGTCTCCAAATGAGGCGCTAGGCCTCTTATAAATACTAGTTGGACTGCCCAGAATTAGGTTAGGGTCGACCTATCCACTTTACTCTTCTAATTTACATTTGACTTGTCAAGCCACAATAGGGATGACTTTTACAAAGGCACAATAGGGTCAATTTAACAAATATAATATAACATTACTCTTTAGGGTTTTGTCGTGGTCAAATACAATATGAATACGATAATAATATCTTCTGAAGCTACTCAAACTTCAACACTCCCTCTTAGTAAGGAAGGTATTATTCTGGCACGATCATCACAATTGCTTTTTCTCTTCTATACACTTGACCATTGACTTGGTGAATTTCCACGAATCTATATTGAAGAAGTTTTGTAACCACATCAGCATCCAGGGTCTCATCATCCATCCAAGCTTTATGTCATCACGAGGCTTTCACTAGCCAACTCACACAGAGTCTGGCATCTAGTTCCATAATGAACTAGTAACCTATGGTTGGAACACCAGGAAACTCATCCATAATGACCAGGCATCTAATCACGAGGATTAGGTGATGTAGTGCGCACATGCTACCCATCTATCCCAAGGCTAGAAAACACCTCCAACCACACATGTTGGTCCACCAGCAAAAAAGCCAGGTGACTAACTAACTATGAAAGCATGGCATCTACTGACCTTGTGCAAGTTCATATTGACTAGTGCATCAATCAGTAACTTTGTGTACCCAAATTTTTCACTGGAGCAATAATCTGCATACCAAGCTTCATCACAAAGAGATGGGACAGAAGTCATCATAGGTTGTTGGACAATCCACTTTCGGAATCAACCCAATCAAAGTTGAGTTGATTTTGCCTATAACTTTACTAGAGATGTGAATATCTTCAACAACCATCAAGACGTTGTCACCCAACAGCTCAAAGAATCCCTCAAATATTTTTGTTGACCAACCATCAGGCCCTAGGCTCTTGTCCTACTGAAAAGTGCCTAAAACAACCCGAAGCTCTTCTTTTGTAACTTCATTATAAATAGATTGGTTATCTTCTTCCACCACCTGTAAATGCGTTGAACCTACACATAATAGATCTAGCTAGAAAACACCACACACATTTGCAGAGAGAAATTGAGAAAGAAGAAGCAAGAGAGAAAGAATGGAAGAATTCTCATTAACCATAATGAAAAATGAATAATTTACACATGATATACTTTGTATAACTCAACCAATGCGCACTGGAGGTGAATCCAATGTGCCATAGTGGTGGTCTAGAGTGATCTGGACACACACCAACAGTTACGGGAGTGAACTATCACCTAGTCTAGTCTCTCAGGCAGTTACGAGAGTGAACTGCCACCTTGCTGAGTTAACTAGTCTACCAGTCTTCAATTAACTAATTGAAGCAAAGTGAAGTGAGGAGGAGATCAGGAAATCATGGGTAATGCGCCAGTCTGGTGATGAAACCAAGTCTAATGCGCATTAGATGGTGATGATCCTAATGTTGCATGGTGACTAAACCAATGCAGCATCTAGACTCCACTCAACTAGTCAACCTGAAGTGAAAAATGAAGAGAATATTCTCCCTAGAGAAATATTATTCCTAAAATATAGGAGAATGGATAATGACTAATAAACAAGGAAAAACCTTAGGAAAAATAAATCCTAGGTGTGTGTGTGAAGTAACTCCAACACCCCCTTTGAACGTCACTATGGTGAAAATAAAGAATGGGCCTCGGCAACGAGGCTATGTTAGGTTCCCAAATACAAAAGATACACTAAAATAAAGTGAGGAAAGAGGGAAAACCTCATGGGAACCCCCCCC
>JASDQU010012174.1:3466-32788 GCA_032191745.1 Picea mariana | reverse complement strand
GTAATCCCAAAATATCTGGAGATTCATGAACTTGCCAACCATTCGAACTCCAACTCATCCTTCTAGAAGATTCCTTCTAGAAGGATCGAGAACTTATCCGTTTTCTCCATTAAGAATCATTTCCGCACCCTGACCGTTGACACAGTGTGGAAGGTCCGCAGTCTGATTGAATGCAGCCTGCGGAAATCAAGCATTTCCGCAAGGCAATATATATGCAGCCTGCGTACTGTCTTCAAAAGAGTGATTTTGAGAAACTGACAAGTGTAACTTTCTTCATGAAAATGATCTTAAAGAAGAGCTAGATCAGCTATCACCATGTCATCATCTTGATAACCAAAAATGTGGATAACAAAGAGGAAGGAGCCTTGTATCATACAGGTGGTTGGACAGTTATCAGGTTTTATATTAGAAATGGCATCCAAATATATTGATCTAGGAAACCCAGCTGTAACCATAGAAATTAACGGTGTTTCTTTGCCAAACACACTTATTGATCTAGGGGAAGCAATAAATGTTATGTCGGTTCACACTATGAAAAGGTTGTAACTAAATCACCTAAGACCAACACAAAATTTGTTGGATCTCGCAGACAAATCAGTCATCACCCCAACAGAAAGTTTAGATGATATAATAGTTACCTTGGCTTCTTGGGAATACCCTGTGGACTTCTTAGTGATTCATCCCAAATCCTCCAAACCAGGACATCTAGTAGTACTTGGCCGACCTTGGTTGGCCACTGTTGATGCATTTATTAGTTTTCGGTTTGGAGAGATGACAATTTCCAATGGCACTCAAAGTAAAAAACTTATCATTTCTCCCCCTACCCAACCAACCACTGAAGTTCCTCTCTGGTTGGAGAATCCCTACGGGGAGGAGGACTGTACTCAGCCCTTGTTGACACTCGAATAGGTAAAAGGAGTTCAAGAGCAAACTGAAGAACAAATCTTAAGCTTATTTTTGGCTGATTCAGAATGCATTGAATATCCTCAATCTTTTCCTAAATATACACATATCTTTAGCTCTAAATTCCAAGAAATTTGGCACCCCTCCACCTCTACAGTAGCCATCATTTCATAAATAGATGAAGCGAAAGAATCAGTTGTTCAGGCTGTTGAAATCAATCCTAGAAAATCTGTGTATATCAATGCTAGCCTAGAAATAGATCAGCAACAAAAGTTGATACAGATGAATCAAGGGCAATCTGGTGCTTTTGCATGGGATTAATCTGACATGAAAGGGATCCACCCAGACACTTGTATGCATCATATTTACACTAATGATCAAATCAAACATGTTAGGCAACCCCAAAGAAGAATGAATCCAGCCTCGAAAGACATAGTGAAAGAAGAACTCCATAAACTCCTGCAAGCCAATTTTATCTACCCTATATTAGATAACAAGTGGGTCTCTCCATTATTTATTATCCCTAGGAAAAATGGGAAATGGAGGATTTGTGTGGAATTTTGAGAATTGAACAAGGCTACCTACAGAGATTACTTTGCTTTACCTTTCATAGACCAGGTCTTGGACACTTTGTCTGGGAAGAGGTATTTTCTTTCTTGGATGGGTTTAGTGGTTACAATCAAATCCAAATTTCACCAAAAGACCAGGACAAAACCACATTTACCTACCCCTGGGGGACCTATGCCTATAGGGTTCTTCCTTTTGGTTTGTGTAATGCCCCTGCTACCTTTCAAAGGGTTGTCTTGGCCATTTTCTCCAATTTGACCCGTGACTGTGTAGAAGTCTACATGGATGACTTCACAGTGTATGGGGATGATTTCCAACAGGCATTGGACAATTTGGAGAAAGTACTAGTTAGGTGTAAAGAAACCAACCTTTCACTCAGTCATGAAAAGTCTATAATGATGCTCACTGAAGGAATTGTTCTAGGTCACCACATCTCTGGTACTAGAATAAGAGTAGACCCTGCCAAGATTGACATTATTTCCCAAATCAAAATCCCTAGCTCACAGAAAGAAGTTAGAAGTTTTTTAGGGCATGTTGGTTACTATAGGAGGTCCATTCAAAATTTTACAAATCTAGCTGCCCCACTGTTCAAACTGTTAACAAAAGAGGTTGAATTTTGTTGGAATGAACAATGTCAAATCTCCTTTGAAATTTTAAAAACAAAGATGTCAACTGCCCCTGTTTTGAGAGGACCAAACTGGTCTCTTCCTTTTCATATTTGCGCAGATGCCTCATATATTGCTTTGGGGGTTGTCTTAGGACAAAGGGAAGGCCAGATTCTTTATGCTATATACTTTGTCAGCAAGAATCTTTCACCTACTGAAGTAAATTACACTGTCACGGAAAAAGAATTGTTGTCAGTAGTACATGTCATTAACAAATTTAGACACTACATAACAGGGTATGAAGTCTTTGTACATATCGACCATTCAACTATCAGATTTTTAAAGAACAAGCCTGTTACATATGCTAGAGTGACTAGATGGCTATTATTACTACAAGTATTCAATATCGCCATCATTGATAGGCCTGGAAAAGATAATTTAGTTGTTGATTTCTTGTCTAGACTCATTCATGCAGGTGATAATACTCCATTAGATGATGATTTTCCAAATGAGAATCTATTTGCTATTTCTACTTACATTCCTTGGTATGCAGATGTAGCCAACTATCTTGTAACAAGAAAGCTACCTCAGAATCTGTCCTCCTGAGAGAAACAAAGAATTGTCCAGCTAAGTGTCAATTACATGTGGCATGATGATCGCTTATACCGAACTGGGCCTGATTTGGTGATCAGAAGGTGTGTTCGGGATGATCAGATGCAAGATATTTTCAAAGCCTGTCATGATGGTCCATGTGGAGGCCATTTTGCTGATAAAAGGATAACATACAAGATTTTACAGTCCGGCTACTATTGGCCAACTATTTTCAAAGATGCAAAGAAGTATGTGGCCAGCTGTGATGATTGCCAAAGAATGGGAAAACCTACTACACTTGATGAGATGCCCCTCCAAGCTCAGGTAGTAATTGAACCTTTTGAAAAATGGGCTTTGGATTTTGTAGGACCCATTAACCCTATGTCTTGAAGGAATAAGTACATCTTGGTTTGCATAGATTATGTGACCAAATGGGTGGAAGCTAAAGCTTTATATTCTACTAATGAACAATCTGTTGTAGACTTTCTCTTTGAAGAAATCTTTACTCATTTTGGTGTACCTCGAGAAATATTCACTGACCAAGGAACCTAATTCACCTTCAATTTGGTCAAAGCTCTTACTAAACAATATAGAATCAAGCATAAAAATATTCGCCTTATCACCCTCAAGCAAATGGGCAGGTGGAATCAACTAACAAGGTGATAGAGGCTATTCTTACCAAGATTGTTCAGCTGCATCACAAAGACTGGGTTGATAGGATTCCTAAAGCCTTATGGGCCTATAGGACAGCTTGGAGAAACACAACATGCCATACACTTATGAGTTGGTGAATGGGAAGCAAGTGCTACTCCCCATATAATTTCAAGTAAAAACCTTCAGGACTTCCATGCAATTAGGGATGGATCTGAATGAGGCTAAGAAACAGAGGTTATTACAATTAAATGAGCTTGATGAGATCAGAAAATATGCTCTTCAAAGGACCACCCTTATACAAGAACAAAGGACTAAATGGCATGACAAGTACATCAAAAAGAAGTCTTTTCAGTTAGGTGATTGGGCCCTCCTGTATGATAGTAGGTTCAAAAATTTTAAAGGTAAATTATCTACTAGATGGTTGGGACCCTATGAAGTTGATACAGTTTATAACAATGGTTCAGTAAAGATAAAAACTATTGATGAGAATCAGACTCCCTTTGTCATAAATGGGCATCAATTGAAGGTTTATCATAAGCCTCTACCCAAAGAGGATTTTGTCAAAAATGTTCTTCAGAATTCTGAAATGTAACTGGTAAGCAAGGGGGATTCTCCTTTTGCTGACCCACCACAGTAAGTTCAATTGCATGAATTAATTTGACTATGTACATAGGTGTGTCATTAGATAGAACTTTTCTCTTTTTTGATATAACTAACAAAAAAAAAAGTTGGTTGTGTTCTCATGTAGATAAATGAATAAGGAGGACATCCACCAGATGGAGTTTTCTTTAAGTTTTTCAGACTCCTAAAAATTGAAAATACCGACGAGTAGGAACTGGCCCGGGCTCAGGAAAAATCCACAGGACAGTATATGAAGTTTTCTTTAATTTTTTCAGACTCCTAAAAATTGAAAACACCGGCGAGCAAGAACTGGCCTGGGCTCGAGAAAAATCCACGGGACAGTATATAGAGTTTTCTTTAAGTTTTCCAGAATCTTTAAAATTGAAAACATTGGGGAGCATTAAATAATCTGGGCTCGAGAAAAATCCACAGAAAAGTAGTAGTTAGAATTATTATTTTTGCAATAAAAAGGAGGTACCAATAGGAGCAATGATCAGCCTGGTTCCAAAAGAGGAGGGTTATAAATATCAACATATGGTCATCCAACTACAAAATACCTTCTTGTCACAAATCTTGGAGCCCAGTCACCAAATTATTTTTCCTTATTCTGATATAAACTCAGAGTTCCTGCATCTAGTGTTGGTATTTTTTTCACCTACATGGTTTTTCAGTTGAATCAGATCACGGGCCCTCTTCCAGAACACCAGAAGACTACTCCTACAAAGTGAAGCCTACAAAAGTTTCAGTCTACAAAGCACTACCACTAGGTACTATGTCAAATTCTCCTCAAGTACCATATTACAATGTTTGCCTCTGTGATCATCTGGTACTAGACAACATCTTTGCGTTCATCCGGTACTATAGGAGAAATTTTGTGCTCATCTGGTACTGAACCACATCTCTATGTTCATTCGGTACCAAAGGAGAAAGTTTGTGCCCATCTGGTACTAGACCACATTTTTGTGTTCCTTCGATACTGATGATCACCTCTGTGCTCATCCGATACCAAAGGAGAAAGTCTGTGCTCATTCGGTACTGGACCACACCCAGTACTGGACAACATTCATGCGTTCATCTAGTACTGAGGGAGGAACCCTGCATCCATCCGGTACTGACCACAACTCTGCATTCATCCGATACTCAGGTGATCTGGTACTGGTAATAAGGTGTTGGTAGCTCTTATCATATATTCAAGTTTTGTTGCTCGATTTAAGTGTTTCAAGTACTAGGATGTATAAAATCAACATTTTTTCATTTTATTAAGAAATTAGACTAATTATGTATTAAACATACGGTTACTCTCAAATCACGACATGCTCCCTAACCACGAACTTTTGCAAAACCTCGTCTACATTTCCTTATGAAGAAAACACTCCTATATACCCGAAATACTGAGAAGTACGAGGTAATGGTGTCTCTTATAGGATCAATTCCATGCCTTTCATTTATCTGGTAGAGAAACGTCATAATCCCATGATTCAATATCGTGCCATATGAATGACTTGAGTCAAATGTTTATGCATGTCAAACCATGATCCCGATGGCGTCAACCGATTTCATACTTGCGTTCCAGTCATAACAACCACATCTCTTGTCATCATTATCTAACACTCCCGTGAATATGGTCTGACGCCAACTCTCATACGAGTCTATAAGTTATTCATGAATTCGGCCTGTCTTACCTTGTCATCATTACCCTTGATGTGATCATTGTAAATCGAATCTCAATTTATAAACTCTCCTCTGGATGGCTTTATCATCCAAATGAGCGTTATTTACCATTTCTACTATCACACCACCTACATTCACACTTTGATCCCGTGCCTTCGTATCTTTTTCATACTTATCCTCTTCTGGTACTCCATCACAGTCTGCATTGATCTGGTACTCCATCACGATCTGCGTTGATTCAGTACTCAACCCTCAATCCTCTATTTGTGCCTCATACACCTTAAAGAATTGTTTTAAGCTAGCATGGGGGTCGAAAGGCATGAGCCCATATTCCAATTATATAGGGAAACACTAGAATATCAAGCTTGCAGGGAAAAATATGAACAGACCGGCTGGGTCCCATTTTTGGTGAAGTTTAAAGGCTATCAGGAAGGAGTCTCTCTTGCTTTTGTGCAGACATATGATGGAGAAAGTGTTCAGTTTGGAGATATGAAGTTAATGATTTTGGAGGCCACCATAGCAGAAGATACAAGCCTCCCTTCGTCTGGAAAAAAATACTTCAAGAGGGAGATCGTTGACAGGAAGATTTGTCAAAAATTTCTCAGGCCAAAACATCAAGACCTCGATTGGACTAAGGGCATTCCTCAAAGCTACATCAAAGAGGAATATTGGACGATGCTCATTAGTTTGCAGATATTTCTCACCTGTGAAGGGAGGTATGCAGTAACCTTCCTATACCATTTGAAACTTTTATCACATTTTGAAGGAGGGCCACAAATTGATTTTCCTCACTTCCTATGGATGAGTTTAAATAAAATGGTGAGAGGAGTGAAATTAGCTTCCAAGAAACCTAAAACTAGCTTCCGTCACCATGGCCTAATAAATCTTTTGGTTGTCCATGCCTTGAGGACACAAGGTAGTAGTTGGAAGCAACTACTCCAATAGAACTTTGCTCAGGAAGGAATGTCCAAATCTGTAGAGGAGCAGGAGGCAGAAATACACAGTGAGTGGTCCAGCAGAAAGGCAAATAAAGACAAAGGGAAGGAATCAGGAGCTAAAGAAGCCATTGTTACACCCAGATCATCCCAGCCTATTGAGGGATTGGAGAAAGAAAAGTCTTTTGTAGGGGAGCCTACTACATCCAGAAAGAATAAAGCCTCCCAATCTTAGAAATAATTCCAACCTCTATTCCAAAAGAAAAGAGACAGAAGAGGAAGGACTATGAGCTAGGTCAGCGATCAGATAGTGCTCCTAAAGCAACCATTGAGTTATCACCAGAGCAAGCCAACAAATTGGAAAATACCCATGACCTCAACATTCAGAGCAAGAAAAGGGGTCAAAAGGAGAATGTGCCAGCAGAACGAACCCTAGAAGGCCCCACCACATCTAAGAAGGAGAATCTTGCCCAGTCTAAAGTACCTAGTCCAGCCTCAAGTCCTAAAGATCAACTGCCACAGAGTAAGAAGCGAAAGAGGAAGAAGACGGATCAACAGTAAGTTTCACACGATGTCCCTGAGGCAACTGTTGAGCTCCCTCAAGAATCGGTTAAGGAGTTGGAAAAGACCTTTGAAGCAATTATTGTGTCTCCTCAAGAACCAATTAGTGAGTTAGAAGAAACTCCTAAGATGACAAGTGGAAGGAAGGGGAAACTCAAAATGAGGAAGGCTCGAAAAAAACAAATTTCAAAGCCTACACCTCAATCTTCCAGAATGAAAATAGGGAATGATCAGCAAGGGTAGACTCCAGAACCCACACTTCAGTCCTTCAAGATAAAAATCAAATCGACACAAGAGAAACAAGTGTCTAGGCCTATAATTGCTATTAAGATGAAGAAGAGGAAGTTGTTTGAGGAGACTTCCACCCCTATTAGAAAATCTGAGGAAGTCTCACTTCCTATACGAAGGACCACCAGAAGCATGGTCAAGCAGACAACAGTTCCACATGTGCCTTCTTTTCAAAGAGAGCCCATTGATATCTCGAATTCTCCAGAGAAAGAAAGTGGCTATGGAGCTACGATTAGTGAGACCGAGGGATTGGTGACAGAAACCTTGCGGGGTCTGAGAAAAGAAAAGGAAGCCCGAGAGGAGGTGATTGAGAAAATAACCACATCTAGTCCAGACAAATCTCTGAGCAAACAACAATTGATAGTGAAGATTGGGAAGCTGAAACAAGAAGTTGCAGAGCACCAAGTATTCGATAGGCACATTAAGGCAGAGAATGAAAAATTAAAAGAACAAAATTTAAGGTTACAGGATGCACAAGAAGAGGTCTCTACTAAACTCAACAAAGTCTTACGGTTGTTCTAATACACTAGAGTGGTTAAGAAGGAACTGAGGAGCGAAGCTTCTGGTCTTAACATCCTACAACCAGAGAAATGACGGGGAATGGTTCAATTTTGAAAAAAGTTTTGGGTATCAATTTTGATGTTGTTGCATGAGGACATGCAATAAATTTAGCATGGGGGAAATGTTGAGTCTCCATTTTGAAACTTCTAATGTCCTATATTTCCCTCTATCTGAGCCTATTTTACCTATGCTATGTGTATATACTTGACCATTTCCTCCATAAATACACTTGATGACCTTGTCCATATACATAGAGAGGTAACGTATGGTTAAGGCATGATTTGTTTAGTTTTCTTGAGTTAATTCGATTAAATGCTTGATTATGCATGATCCTAATCACTTGACTCTTAAGCAGCTTGGTCTGGTACCTCACTATTCTAGTACTACAACTATAGCGTGATCCGGTACTGCAACTGTAGTGCGATCCGGTACCCAGTCTATTCTGGTACCAAGGCTCCACCTATTCTGGTACCTGCACAACATTGCATCTGGTACCAGCACACTCAGCACTGCATCCAGTACCAGCACACTCAACACTACATCTGGTACCAGTATTGCGCCTGATATGGTACTGCCTTTGCGCCTAATCCAGTACTCATGGTTGCAATTGTGTTTCATCCGGTACCAAACCCTTGTTTTCATAATTCACCTGTTGAACAAGTATGCTGATGGAGATTCCAAGAAGTCAGTTGGATCGAAGTCTCTAAAGTAGTTTTTGAGATCATGATAGACTTCATCACTCATGCACTTCATGTCATGAGGATGAAGTCCATCCCTAGAGATTCGATATGAATTGCCAATTGTAATATTTTAAAAACTATTTGATAATTATCCTTAGATCTTGATAGTAATGACTCACCTTCTTTATAAAGGATGTTGTATAGGCGATAGAATAAGGATGTAATGAAGCAAGTGGCAAGAACAGGATGATACATATTTTCATAATGTATGAAATGATGAAATGTTGATTCAATTTACAAGTTGAAGGAATACAAATGATCTGTTGTGCAATTCATGAGTATGAGTATAATGTTTTAGTATGTTGTCTCTTTAGAGGTACCTCGTTGGTTTGGCTAGAGCCCACCGCCCCAACCAAGGTAAACCTCCCTGTACACATTTTGTGTGATTGTGTGAGTGTGAATATTTCACAATGGCGTGTTGTCAATGATTTCAAATACATTTTAAAGTTCAGTATAGAATCATTTGCTTCTGAATCAGTGTGATTGATTAGACATTAGACAAAGTAGATAGTTTCCTTTCCACTTCTACAGGTTAACATTTAATTGACAAGAATCTGATGTGTGTAATTGCTAAGTAAACAAATGTTATTTTTTTGAGTTTGTAATTGTGGTGTTCTTAGTGGGTACAAGAACCATAGGACTTCATCTCTTTCCTTCATGTTCCATATAATGAAGTCTCTCAATCATGTTGGTTGTTTCCTGTATTAAAAAGTTTTGATTAAATAGAATTGAGTTATGATTGAATTCTGTCTAAGAGTGACTAAAAGTTGAGTGTTGATTATTGTTTTCGATTGCTACAGGGAACAAGATCTTAAGTTCATCTCTCCATTTCATAAGCCTGGAATGAACAGACTTGTCACCTAAGAAAGAACCTTTTAATTGAGTGTTTGTTTGAAAAGTTTTGTTATCAGTTTTATCTTTTGAGTTTAAAGTTGTGTGAAGCATTCAGAAATTATAGAAACAAAGTATTATGTTATTAATTATTTTATGCTTGAGCTAGATACAATAGACATAAGTAAGTTACCTGTTCTCGACACATATAGTGTAACAACTATTTTGATTACGAATCTCGGATTGACATATAAATGAGTGTAATATATTGAGCATAGTTATACACCAACACTCGCCTCATGAAAAATATTATGGATCTCATGATTGACATACTCTCTCCCATTATTAATTCAGAGGACTTTGATTTTCTTTCCTGACTGTGTCTCAAACGGGGCTTTTAAATCTTTGAGGTGTTGAAAGACCTCTGATTTTTGCCTCGGAAAGTAAATCCATTTGAAACGTTAGAAATCATCAACAAAAATGAGAACAAGCCTTGCTTTGTTGATTGATGGATGCGGAAAAGGACCCATGAGGTCACTATGTATTAGATCTAAAGGAGAGGGAGCTCAATGAGTCCTTCTTTTGTCGAATTTCTCTTGAGGGTGTTTTCCAAGAACACATCCCTCATAGATTCCTTTGGAGAAATGGATGTCTCGTAGACCATAAACCAATCTTTTCTTTCTAAGTTGTTGCATATATCTAAAATTCAAATGCTCAAACCTTTAGTGCCATATCCTACTACTTTCATGAGCATGGGTAAGCAGTAAAGCAGAGTCTGGTTCAATAAATTCAGAAAATGTATACAATCTAGATGGATGATTTACCTCACCGGTAGCAACCCTGGAATTGGTTTGCATGTCATATATGTACACTTCATTTGGTGTGAATATGACTTTCTTTCTAGTGCCAGAATTCATCATCTGATGCATGGAGAGAATATTGATGGAAAGTTTGGGAACATGCAACACATTCTCGAAGCTTCTGTTGGTGAGTTCAATCCTTCATTTGTCAGTGACCTCAACTAGAGAGTTGTCCCCATAAGAATAGGAGGACCTTTGCATGCATCCAATGATGAATAGACTACTTTTGTGGCAGCCATGTGATGTGATGCTCTTGAATATATGATCCAATCATCAAGAGAGGAGTTGATGACAATCAAGGCATGGCTAGAATTTCCTTTCTTGGGATTCTGATCTTCTGGCTTCTTCTTATTGGCACCCTTGGGAATGCGATCTCCAAGGTTTTTTTGCTGAAGTATTTGAGTGATTAGATCTATTTTTTTTTGCATGCATGTGGATTCCGGATGGAATCCTCTATGGAAGTATGTGAATTTCTCCCCTTTTCTTCCCTTTCCACATTTGGATCCAGAGGCATCGGTGAAGGGTTTTGAGTACCCTTCCTTCATCGAATTTGCATGAGATTTCCTTTTGTAGTTATCTTTGGATTTATGATATTGATGGCTACCATATTGCACACAAAGTGCATGCACCTTTGGGCCTTTGATTTTTCCCATGTTGATGAACTTGGTTTGCTATTGTGTCAGGGATTCGATAAATTCCTCAAGAGAAGGCATATTCGAGGTGGATCCAAAGGATAATTTGACTAAATGGAATGTGGATATGAACACATAGAATATTGGACCAAGTTTGGAGAGAATGGTGAGAACCATTTATTTCTCCTCTTTATATTTATCAACCCCGCAAGCTTTGAGTTGCGACAGTAAATCCTTGAATTTTGTAAAGAAATCTTGGAGATTGTCGAAGCTTTTTGGATCCAATGTGAGAAATTCCACCTCGAGCATGTGTCCCCTTATCTCATCATGTTTTCCAAAGAGCCCTTCCAAGGTGGTCCAGGATTCATTGGGGGTTTTGCAGGAAGATATGTGAGAAAGGAGATCGGGAGAGATGAGACTGCAAATTGTTCCAAATGCTTCATCCATTCGATTTAGATACTTGCATTTTTCTACAGATGATGTCGGTTTTGTCTCTGTATTCAAGGCTAACCTGTACAATCCTCTGGTTCAGAGATGCATGATTATTCTCTCCTTCCATGCAAAGTAATTGTAAGGTGTAAGAATGAATTCTTTTGGGAATTCCATTTTCCCGTTGTCTTCAATATTTGGTACTGCAAAAATTAATTTGGTGTAGCTTTTTCTTAGCAGTCTGTCGGCTCTGATACCATGTAAATGTGTTGAACCTACACAAAATAGATCTAGCTAGAAAATATCACACACAGTTGTAGAGAGAAATTGAGAAAGAAGAAGCAAGAGAAAAAGAATGGAAGAATTCTCATTAACCTTAATGAATAATGAATAATTTACACATGATATACTCTATATAACTCAACCAATGTGCACTGGAGGTGAAGCCAATGCGCCATAGTGGTGGTATAGAGTGATCTGGACACACACTAGTAGTTACAGGAGTGAACTACCACCTAGTCTAGTCTCTCAGGCAGTTATTGGAGTGAACTGTCACCTTGTTGAGTTAACTAGTCTACCAGTCTTCAGTTAACTAACTGAAATATCGTGAAGTGAGGAAGAGATTAGGGAATCATGGGTAATGCACCAGTCTAGTGATGATACCAATGCTAAGGCACATTAGCTGGTGATGATCCCAATGTTTCATGGTGACAAAACCAATGCAACATCTAGACTCCACTCAACTAGTCAAACTGAAGAGAATATTCTCCCTAGAGGAATATTCTTCCTAAAATATAGGAGACGGGATAATGACAAAAAATGACTAATAAACAAGGAAAAACATTAGGAAAAAGAAATCCTAGGTGTGTGTGAAGTAACTCCAACACCACCAGCTGTGGGAATTAAGAGAGGAGCCTAAGTGCCAAGTCCATTTTGAAATGTGGAGATTCCTGGAAAAGAGAATGAAAATGTTGAACTCCCAAATATGTCAAGCCAGAGAATCCTCATACTTTAGATTCATCTGCTTCCCTTAACTCCCAAATTGAAACTCTTGTGGTAGTTGGTGAAACACTAAAAGAATTTTGTATTCGAATATCCCACTTCCAGCGATAAATCTTGATTCTTGATCCTCCACTCTTTCTCCTATTCAACTAAAATGTTATACTGAGTAGTTTCTAGGTGTCGAACTCGGTCAGAATCCACTGAGACATGATGTTGTGAAGAAATGACATCATAAATGTGTTCAAGCTTATCCTCAATGCCAAGAAGGATTTTTTCCTGGTCCTTTCTACGCCCAATGTCCCATCAAAATACCTCATTCTTCAAATTCATGAGAGAGACAACAAATTGATGAGAATCCCTCGATCTTATATTTGGATCAAACTTCACCCACTTCTCTTCAAACAAAGCCCAAAATTCATCAAGCTCAAACCAAGAAGTATTATATTTGAAAAGCCCCCCTAACTGTCCCCTTGGAACATCTAATTCCAAAAAAACAAGAAAGTGAATCGAGCATTTTACTTTACCGACCCATGATATATACACACCAATGTTTTGCAAAAGTGTTTGGTGTACCAAGAACAGGGCTAACATCTTGTGAACACTGGCCTGTCCAATTCTATTATATCTCCAAGTAGGAATAAGGGCGACTGATTCACATTCACCAAACCCGATGTTTTCAGCCTATTTAGAAAGTATTGAAACAAGGGATCCTCTCTCGCTGAGTACCCCCAAACTTACTCCCTTCCAATGGAAAAATTCAAATCCCCACCATCGATAACATTCTCCGACTAAATAGAATGAATATTCAGTAAATGATTCCAAAAGGGTTCTCTGTCTGAATAGGGACCATAGGTATTAATAGCAAAAAGGATCGATCCAATTCCTTCCACATAATCTCTAAACAAAGACCCGAAGTCACAGAGAAGAAATTTATGAGGTATATGGACAACACAATACCAATAATGATACCCCCTGACAAACCCTTCGAGTCCAAACCAATAAATACCCAACCTAGAAAGAGTTATTTGATCTTTATAATAATTGGGTCCTAATTCCCAATGGTCTCTTGTATGAACACAATATTTGGGTGCTCATGCCCTATAAGCCTCTAAAGGGAGATATTTTTGGGTCTTCCCCCAAGACCCCTCATGCTAGTCGACATGATTTTCATAGGGGCGACCAAAGAGGGGCAACACTTGCTCGAAGTACCCCAACATTAGACATTGACGACCCTAAGACACCTCTCACAAAGATTTTTCTTGTGCATGTTTTAGAGCAGATTTACACCCTACCTTAGAAGGACAAGGTTCTTTGGTAGAGACATAACCCAAGCCTTGAGAGGAGGTAGGACCTTGAGAATACATTCAAGGTCTAAGAAAATAAGGTTCCCTCCCCATTGAGGTCGAGACATAATTAGATGAGCATTCTTTACGAGATCCCATGGACAAAGTTGTATCAGGATTATAGTTGTGAGAAAGATCCAATGTGAGTTCCTTCGAGGAACTATCATCCTCAATTTTTTTGGATAAAACCCCCGATGGAACATAAACCTCTACGATAACCACCCTCCCCTCCATTGAGTGTAAACCGATATGGGAGGAGTGTTAAAATTATTCTTAAGCAGCTAAGTGTGTATAGTATTCTTTATTTTAGTCTATTAAAACAATAATTGCATGCATAAGGATCATTGAAAGAAAGACATCCACAATATACACAAGATATATCCTGGAAAAACCCTTGTGGGGGAGAAAACTTAGCAAAGCTTATTCAATATATATTCTTCAACAAGTACAATGTCTCTCTCAAGAGAGATCTCACCAAAACAGAAGATCTACCAGAAACCCAAACCAAAACAGAGTAGCGCACCACTAGACCAAGATAGTCCACCAAATAACCAAAACCCTTTACTGAGACACCCCTCCCTTGTAGTTGTGTCACTCCTTCTCTGTAGTTGTGTCACTCTCCAAGACTTGCGCACTGTATGAGAGAGCTAGTTGTGTATGTCTCAAAATGAGGCATTAGGCCTCTTATAAATACTAGTTGGACTGGACATAATTAGGTTAGGGTCGACCTGTCCACTTTACTCTTCTAATTTACATTTGACTTGTCAAGGCACAATAGGGATGACTTTTACAAAGGCACAATAGGGATGAATTAACAAATATAATATAACATTACTCTTTAGGGTTTTGTCTTGGTCAAATACAATATGAATATAATAATAATATCTTTCGAAGCTACTCAAACTTCAACACTCCCTCTTAGTAAGGAAGGTATTCTTTTGGCACGATCATCACAACTGCTTTTGCTCTTCTACACACTTGACCATTGACTTGTTGA
Organism: Picea mariana; assembly: GCA_032191745.1. Lineage (NCBI taxonomy): Eukaryota > Viridiplantae > Streptophyta > Pinopsida > Pinales > Pinaceae > Picea > Picea mariana. Next base: position 17,997 of record JASDQU010012174.1, on the reverse strand, counting down.
ATTTCCACGAATCTATATTGAAGAAGTTTTGTAACCACATCAACATCCAGGGTCTCATCATCCATCCAGGGTTTATGTCATCACAGGTCTTTCACTAGCCAGCTCACACAAAGTCTGGCATCTATTTCCACAATAAACTAGTAACCTCTGGTTGGCACACCAGGGAACTGGTCCATAATGAGCAGGCATCTAATCACGAGGATTAGGCGATGTAGTGTGCACACGCTACCCATCTATCCTAAGGCTAGGAAACACCTCCAACCACACATGTTGGTCCACCAACAAAAAAGTCAGGTAACTAACCAACCCTAAAGGCATGGCATCTACTGACCTTGTGCGAGTTCATATTGACTGGTGCAATAGTCAGTAACTTTACGTACCCAAATTTTTCATTAGAGTAGCAATCTGCGTACCATGCTTTATGACTGGGGTTGTAGTAACTTGGTGTACCAGGCTTTATCACTAGGGTAACCATCTCCATACCAGGATTTATCACTAGGGTAGAAGTAACTCAACGTACTAGGATTTATCACTTGAGTAGCCATCTACATACCAGGCTTAATCACTGGAGTAGTAGTAACTCGGCGTACCAGGCTTAATCAATGGAGCAGCCGTAACATGCTCGTGAATGACCACCTGTTGCTTCTACCACATGATGAAGTTGTTGGCCTGGATCACAACTATAACTCATCACTCCCTCTTACTAGGGACGTCCTTTTGGACCACACCATGCTTGTCTCTGATGTACACAAACTTCACTTTCAATAGAGGCTTGGTCAACACGTTAGTTATCTGCTCATCTGTAGCGACATATTGGATATTCAATGCTCCCCTCTGTACCATATCTTTGATATAATGGTACCTAATCTCGATGTGCTTGGAATTGTCATGGAACATTGGGTTCTCTTTCAACTTCACACAACTCTGGTTGTCACACCATATACAAGTCGCCTCTAACTCGAGATTAAACAATCCTGTAAGCAGCTTCCAAAGCCACATTGCTTTGCTGCTAGCCGAACAAGCTGCTATATACTCTGCTTCAATCTTATTGAGTGCCACACTAATATGCTTCCTACTGAACCATGAGATCATGGTTGATCCCATACTGAAGCAACATCCAAATGTACTCTTTTGGTTTACAACACTATTGGCCCAATCTGAATCAATAAAGTCTTGTAGGCTTATCTCACAATCTGAAGCATATATGAGTCCATAATCAATTGTACCCTTCAGGTACCTCAACACATGTTTTGATGGAACCAAGTGAACACTTCTCGGCTCAACCATAAACCGACTCAATATGTTCACCGCAAAACATATATCTCACCTCGTGTTCCTTAAGTACATCAACGAACCAATCATATGTCTATACATGGTGGAATCCACTGTCTATTAAGATGTATCACTCAACAACTTCAGATTTGTCACCATCGGTGTAGGCATGGCCTTGTAATCCATCATTTTGAATATCTTCATAATATCAACAACATATTTTCCTTGGTTCAGGAAAATATCACTCATTATCTGCCATACCTCTAGACCTAAGAAGTAGTGCATAATGCCTAGGTCTTTCATATTGAACTCTGCAACAAGCTTCCTCTTACTATCAGTTATGAGATTCTCTTCTCCTGTTAGAAAGAAGTCATTCACACACAATAGTAGTATCATTGGTCCACCATCCACAACCTTGAAGTATATGTTGGAATCTTCTTTACTCTTGGTATAGCCCAAGCTCATGAGGAAGCTATCAATTCTACCGTACCATGCTCTGGGAGCATGGGTGCTTGCTTTAACCCATACAAGTCTTTCTTCAATCAACACACATGTGTCTGATGGTCATGTGTCTCAAAACCTTGTGGCTGTTTCACATACACTTCCTCTTCTATTACACCATTTAGAAATGTTGTCTTCACATCCATCTGGTGCACCTTCCACTTCTTTACTGCAACTAATGCAAGTATAGCTCTAATCGAAGTGTATATAGCCACATGAGCAAATATCTCCTCATAATCTAATCATTCTTTCTGGGATAAACCACATGCCACGAATCTTGCCTTGTATTTCTCGATACTTCCATCTACTGAATGTTTTGTCTTATAAATCCATTTGGAACTTACAATTGTCTTCTCTTTCGGTCTTGGAACCACATCCCAAACATCATTGTTTACAATGGACTGGTACTCTTCAACCATGGCATCCTCCCATTTTTTCTTCTTTGCATACTCTTCATAATTGGTAGGCTCGACATTAATGATGTCACTTAGCAATGCAACATAGCTAGAGTAAGGTCACGGCCTCTTGCTTTCTCTGAAGGATCCATCTGGAGCACCATACTTTTCTGCATCTTGAATGATTTCCTAAGCCCAATTTGGTCTTCTCTTCTTGGTATTCATTTCTCGGGATGAATCAAAAGGTATCTGTGGTTCTTCCATATCATGATCTTCTAGTTCAACATCGTCACCTTTATCTATATCTGTAACTCTGGGAGATTTAGGCTCCTCATCCGAGTGATGTTGTATTGATCTACTGAAAGTTGTATCTTCATCAAAGGTGACATCTCTGCTAGTCTCAATCTGATGGTGACTAGGGATGTAAAATCTATATGCCTTCGATGTCTCACTGTATCCAACAAATATACCCTTCTTTCCTGAAGGGTCTAACTTCAATCTCTTGTCCTTGGGGACATGCACATATACTGGACAACCAAATATTCTCAGGTGGCTGACCTCTGGTTTTTCACCAATAAAAATCTCTTCTAGTGTCTTGTTCCTAAGTAATTTGTGGGGACTTATTTTCTGCACATATACAATGGTTCTGGCTACCTCTGCCCATAGATGCATCGATAAATATTGATCATGAATCATGGCCTTAACTGCTTCCATGATTGTGCAATTCTTTCTTTCTACCACACAATTCTATTGAGGATTGTATTGAGTAGAGAGCTCCCTCTTAATCCCAACTTCCTTATAGACTGCCTTGAATTCATCTGAAGTGAATTCACCTCCATTATCTGACCTTAGTATTTTTATCTTCTTTTCAGACAGGTTTTCAACAAGTTCCTTGAACTCTTTGAACTTGTTGAACACTTCATTTTTAGCCTTCAAAAAGTAAACCCAAGTTTTACGTGAGAAATCATCAATAAATGAAACATAGTATACATACCTGCTAAGTGAAGCCGTTGACATCGGTCCACACACATTTGAATGTATAATGTCCAAGACTCCCTTAGCTTTGCTATCACTTCCTAGAAATGGTTTCTTCACGTTTTTTCCTTGCGCACATCCTTTGCATATTCCTTCATCGTCCACTGGATTTCTGGCAAACCTGTCACCATCTTGCTCATGATTGGTAGGGATTTGTAATGTATATGAGCAAACCTCTTATGCCATAGTTCACTTGGAGTAATTATATTGTGTACTAATGCTTCAACATAATGTCCTTTTAACTTGTATAAGCCTCCTTCTTGGACCCCAATCACTACGACATCATCAATAGATTTTCCTTTAGGCCATATGAGGACTTCACCATCAATGAAGGCAACTCTGAATCCTTTCTCATCTAAAGCTTTGATAGAAAGGAGATATTGATAGTCATCACCTAGCTTCACCTTGTGAGGTGAATCTTTCTTAACTAAATTTGAGAAAGATTCCTGATAACCAGTCATGTGCTTAGAATCACTACTATCAATAAGCCATGTGTCAATTCTGTGAGTGACTGTACCTGTAAGAGCCTAGATAAAAACATATTCTTCACTTGAATCTTCTTCTTTGTATTTCTCATTATCATGTTCATCATCTTCTGTGACATGAGCATGGTGTCTTTTATACTTTCCTTTTTTGACCTGACCTTTGGAGTTGGGACAATTTATGGCAATGTATCCCATCTTCTGACAAATGAAGCATCTGTAACTTGAGAAATTCTTCTTGAACTTGTGAGTCTTTTGTAATCCATGAGGTTTCTTATGTGAGTGAACTTCCTTCTTGCTCTTTCCTTTTCAGGTATGTGTTGTTAGGGATTGATTTTCTTCATCGTCAAGTTTCTCTTCTCTTGCTGCTAATCTAGCTTATTTTTGAGTACAATCCTCCCATAGTTTGCTAAACCTTGTTAGCCTTCTTCTTGAACATATACCCTGAATGAATGATTCCCAAGATCTAGGGAGACCATTCAATGTAGTCATCACCAACCCGACTTCTTTGATTGTGTCTCCAATGGCTTCTAACTGTTCTTTGATTTGAGACACTCTTGTGAAGTATGATTGGATAGTTTCTGAACTTTTCATCTTCACATTCTTGAGTTGTGTTCTCAAGGTCATCTTTTGACTAATATTCTTGCCTTCATACAATCGGGATAAGGAATCAAACATTTGCTTGGGAGTTGTCAATGATGAGACATGGGGGATAAAATGATCCTTAATAGAATCAACAACGATTCTCTTTGTCTTCACTAGTTTCTTTTTGTACTTTAATTTGGCCTCATCTTCATCGGACTCTGGAACTTCTTCTTTTACAAAATATTCTAGATCATTCTCTTCTAGAATGAGCATCACTCTGTACTTCCATGCTCAAAAGTTATCAACACCTTCAAGCTTCTCATCAAGCTTGGTACTGGGTGCCATCATGTGTTGAACAATACAATAAAGAGATAAAACTTTTCAAAGAAAGGTTTTGTACATACTAGAGAGTGTTATGCCAATTTGATCAGTTCCAACTTCAATTATGTAGCTTCCAAGACTAGGGTTTATGAGGAAACCCTAATTTTTCAAAATATGAATTTTGGAATTATGCTCCAAGGGATAGGTGTGCCCTTCGTCAAACTAAGATTTTGATCCCAAGGAAAGATGCGTTAGGGTTAGTGGAGTATCCTTGTGGTCTTAGTTTCCCCAACGAGCTCTTCTAAATTGTGCAAATGGATTCTTTCATGTCAGCTTTGAAACCATCTTAAAATTCTTCTTAAGCAATTAAGTGTGTATAGTATTCTTTATTTTAGTCTATTAAAACAATAACTGCATGCATAAGGATCAATGAAAGAAAAACATCCACAATATACACAAGATATATCTTGGGAAACCCTCGTGGGGGAGAAAACCCAACAAAGCTTCTTCAATATAGATTTTTCAACAAGTACAATGTCTCTCTCAAGAGATATCTCACCAAAACAAAAGATCTACCAAAAACCCTAACCAGAATAGAGTAGCGCACCACTAGACCAAGATAGTCCTCCACCAAATAACCAAAACCCTTTACTGAGACACCCCTCCCTTGTAGTTGCGTCACTCCTTCTTTGTAGTTGTGTCACTCTCCAAGACTTGTGCATTGTATGAGAGAGCTAGTTGTGTGTGTCTCCAACTAAGGCGTTGGGCCTCTTATAAATACTAGTTGGACTGCCCAGAATTAGGTTAGGGTCGGACTGTCCACTTTACCCTTCTAATTTACATTTGACTTGTCAAGGCACAATAGGGCCGATTTTTACAAAGGCACAGCAGGGCCGACTTAACAAATATAATATAACATTACTCTTTAGGGTTTTGTCTTGGTCAAATACAATATGAATATAATAATAATATCTTCTAAAGCTACTCAAACTTCAACGAGGAGGAAGAAACCATACGTGTAGTATTTGAGGACTTACCCAAAACCAAGTGCTTTACTTTGCTATCAAACCATAAGGCTTCAATTTTTCTCCACTTTGCCTCCGAGATATCAATATTCGCATCCATAAGCTCCTTAGGAATTTTTGATACACTATTCACATGCCCAGGCTCTACCAATGGAAATGAGATGTCACCAACAACGATACAAACATTTTCATGATTAGAGGAAGCCAGAAAAGGTTATAAGAGCTAACTTTTACCATGATGCAAAGAGGACGGAAGAACCTCATCACCTTTTTGTGTACTACACTATGGGAGAAAATCATGGACATTAGAATATTCATGGGGGACCTCTAACTCTTCTTGATGAATTTTCTATCACAAACTTTCACAACATGACCAACATTGTGGCATATTACACACACAAGAAAGGGACATTAAGGTAATCAAGAAACTACACATGTGTACGATCCCCACTATCAACTTCATGGATTCATACAAACCTTTGTAGGGATCAAACTCCACCAAAATCTGTGCCACAATACGATTTGTGGAAGATTTCAAACTGGAGTCGACCAATATGAAGGTACCCAATGGCTTGAAGACCCTCATCTGACTAGTACTCTAGTGGTAGATTCAACGACTTTATCCAAATTGGGACACTTTTAAAACCCTCGACACTAGCATCAAACAATGGGTACCAAGGTTTTGCACAGAGAACCTGACGGTCCCAAGACCATCGCACATAAAGGATTTTGTGGGTATCAACCTTCTCCTTCAAAATGAAGTTGATCTAACCTCTTGATAGAAAACGAAAAATGGGGGAATACCCCAAGACCGACACCTAATGATGCTCCATCCATTGTGAGAGAACCCTCGTGGAAATTGTATGATTTCCAAATTTCCCGATTAATGCCTTCTCGTCTAGATCTACAATTTGTGAGACCTGCAGATCCTTGCCGACTACAAGCGCAATATCACCTCCACGTGAACGAATTGTTTTCTTGCGATTCTGCCCCACATAAATTTTGGAAGGACCCAAGCTTTCAAATCTTCAAAATCTAGACGACTTCCAACAAACCCTAAGCCCCTAACACCAACGCCACATTCAATCTCACAAGGACTTGAATTAGGGATTGACGAAAAAATGAGAAACTCCCTTTGTGATGGAAAAGGAATCGATTTGTTTTCTTCGCCCACAAGTAAACCTAATGAAGAGGAAACTAGTGGGGAAGGGCTCGAGGACTGACAAGAACCATGAATAAAGATAGGAAAAGTACTGCAAGGGTCCGGATCCGAACGAATGATTTTAACCCCCGCCTTAGGATACTCCAAAACCCCGTGAGAACTGACACTGCAAAGGTCCAGACCACAGACCGAGTTAATGGTCGTGCATGTAAATATGTCATATTCATATAATAGATCTTTAGAGTAGTCCACCTGTTGAGGTGGATCCTCCATTTGGTGCCCACTCAGGACAAATCTCCCACCTGACGCACTGCATAAACCCTAAACCCTCTTACTCATCAGTAATTACATACTTAATTCATTTAATTCATTAATTCGATAATTGTTAAAGTTCCTTTAGAAAAATTCTAGTTTAGCTAGCTACTCACAAATGAATAGTCATTAATGTTCCTTCTGTTTATACAATTATTGTAATCTCACTCTTGATGCAGAAAAAATTATTTATTGTTGGATTTGTCGAATCTCTTTGAAAATAGGCACGAGTCCATAATCTTAACCTATTCCTTAAGACTAGGGATGTTAGTACTAGAAGTCTCACCTAGACTGCTATAAGTGTGAGCCTAATACCCATCAAAAAACTTTGTAGGTTTGTAAAAGATGAGAGTTCAGTTAAATGTGTAAAAAATGGGTGAGAAACTCAGTTTAAAACATCAACACAAAACTTCCACGAAATATACACCAACAAGCAAGGCTTGAATAGTCTTAGACCAACATTTTGCAAGATACCAGATATATAAAATATGCAGAACATAATTGAAATGCTAAAAGTGACAGAATAACAGTAAAATATCCAGCATAATCTTCACAATACACAAAAATGATATACGAAATAGCAACAGAAATAGCACTTTGATTCAGATAGCAATGTTCACAGGCCTCTTCGAGGGGGCAACCTCCAGTCGAACAATGCTCTGTTACAATAATCTCCAAGCTAGGGTTCTCATACCCTGGCCTCTTATTTATACTAAATATGTCTATTAAGAGAAGCATATAGAGGAAGATCCTTCTAGAAGCGGAAGCTTCTATTAGGTCTTCTTACATCCGCCTTATTCTATTTTATTGAAAGGCCTTATTAATATTGACCTTTATTACATCCGAATACATTGATCTACCTATGTGCGGGTTAGGACCTTAACACATTTAGAATATCAAATGGAAAGATGGAAGACTTTGCAGAAAATGTGAAATACATGCATAACGTTACATCAAGCAATTATGAAACACATACAATAGAAATCTCATCAAGTAGGAACCTCCTAATCAACAAGAGAGTACTTTGATAACACTTGCACCAGTAACAAACAATCTATCATTCACTGCATTAAGGAACAAGTACTAAGATGAATCCTTCATCAATAACTAGCATCAAAGTAAGATTGAAACACATATACGAAAGTAAGAGAAGCAACTGATCATTCAACTATTCAAAATTCTTAAGTCTGATTACATACAGTTTGGAAAACTCTGTTATAGTTGAGAGTAAATAAATGAGTTTCACAATAGCCACTCCCTCCCTCTCCAAGAGTTACATCCATCATAAAATAGCCAAATACATAAAAAATATCTCTAGGAGGTCACATCTTGCTCCATGCATTGGATTATGTGCCTTGGAGATACGTGGCAATAGACAGACAAATAAAAATCCAACAAACTGATAGTTTTCAGGAAGATGTTGGCAGTATTAAATACAACTGCAACCAACTCATTGCATGGAGATTTAATGAAGCTGGATGTCAAGTACAAGTGTCCCTTGATGTCTAACTACCTCATAGGGAACCATTCGAACCTCCTCAAATAGGTGGCAACCCTCCTACAACTCAGATTTATCAGATTGTAGAGTTTGCAACACATCTGCAGGATTCACTACAAACTTTCCTGTAGGTGATGTTTTCAACTTTTCTCCCAAACGACGAACTGGGTCAGAATGATTTTTGGTCAACAAGTCAAAGACATTATGTTTCTCCTCCAGAAAAAATTTCAGAAAAACCCAGTTTGTATATTTCAAGATATAGTGAAAATACGACTTTGTTGCTTACTAATTTATTGCAAATTGTTTTAATTTTAACAGTTAGCAGCGCCTTCAACAGAATGCGCTGCGGATTTCCTGTAGATGTCATTTTTCTTTCCTATCACTACAACTAATGTCAAAACCATGAAGATAAGATTTCAAACCTCTACCGATGCCTTGTATAACCTCTGAGCCATGCAGGATGACTCCCAAAAACAACAAGTGAGCAAAATCATGAACAACACAAGACAAACATGTTCTTTAGAGTTGTGAACCAACATATATGAGGAACCAACATATATGAGGAACCTCGACAAAATTGATATATTGCTACAAAAAAAAATGGTACTCCATCTGCTCCTTTAATTGTTGCACCTCTTCCTTTGGTGAGTATCCATGGCAACTAAATAAACCCCCCCCTCTGATAACAATTGCTACAAGAGTAAGTGATGGAAACTAGTAAATGAAGGTTTCAGTGCTTGATTGGCAATAGTTAGGGTTTTTCTAGCAAGATGATTGTATGCTTAAAGCAACAATGCAGAAGCTGAAAGAGATTGAAAATGAGAAATGGAGGTAAAGATAACAGCCTAAAAGTGAAAGAAACCGCCAATAGACAAAATTTCCAAGCGACTATGTAAAACAAAGGGTTTGCAACGAATTGACAATTTGCATCAACGAATTTTTAGTCTAGGGTTTCATCAGAAAGATTTGCAATTTCATAGGTAAGGAGGGGAATATGATGCTGAATGAGGTGATGTTTTTCAAACCTGAGTGAAAGTGAGGTCGTCTTGGGCTTTTAGCAAATGTGTAAAACAAAGGATTCATAGCGCATCCAGTTCGCAACGAATTTGGAGTTTGCAACGAGTAAGGTTTTGACAATAGGATTTTAGGTAATAGGAATAAACATCAAACAAGTACCTGACATCAAATCCCACTCCCTGTTGTAGAGAACCAAGCCTATCAACCCTTTAATCTTCCACCATTGAGCTCTTCAGAGAATTTGCAGCGAAATAGTCTGCAACGCCAGTTCGCAACGAATCTACCAGTTTGCAGTGCACTCTTTGCAAATGGAAATGAAGATATAAAATGATAAACCCTCCCTTTGAAAATAACCCTTTAGAGTTGCTTGATGATGTCATGGCACTGCAAACTAGAGTTCATCATTAGAGAATTTTGCAAAATGACAATGAGAATTTTGCTTGATGATGTGATGGCTCTATTTTTTAATTGCTGCGAACTTTAGGAGAGTCTCTTGACTCTTGAACAATATTCCATGTGTTAACATGGGCTATTACTCAATAAGTTCAACTTTAAAACCCAATAATAATCTATTAGCTTGATCATAAGAGGAGAGGCTTTATAATAATTCTAAATCATTTCATTCATGGGCATATTTATTTCATATTTTTTTTTGTAAGTGATCTATAAATTACTTTTCATGAAAAATTGTTAAAAATGACAAGTGTTCGTTGGAGCAAGAGTCGCCATAACTGGAAACCAACTCTGCTCCAGCTAAGTTTTCATAATTGTGCTTCTTATGTCACCAAAAATATAACAGAGCCAGATGGCTATAATAGCATAGATGTTGTTTAACTGTGCCAAATACAAAATTAAAACATAAGTCTGTGATCTTAGCTTGGCCTCAAAATTAATAGATATAATGACCAAATGGACCATATACAAACTAGAAAAACTAGTAACCAAAGTGTTGAACCTGGTGACTATCATGCTCGATATCAATTTTGTCTCGAAGAAGGAGGATGGGCGTTGTCGCTCCAACTGTCACAGGAGTTGATGAGGCATCTCAATCAGTGCTCAAATCCGTCGTTAGGGAAATGCAATGTTCCAAAATCTCAAGGCGGAATTTGACATCGAAGACCTCGCTTTGAAGCTCAAATATCAAATGTTGAAGTGTGGAAAAGGCCTCAAAGATGCACCGGGAGTCCTCCTCTTTAGATACGCTGGGATTATTAGAGGAGGGTGCTTCATATGGACAAGTAATTGGATGCCCTGAAGATAGAGCACCATGAGTGCGACTAGAGTGACCACAAGGGGAGCTTGGTGGTGGGCTCTCTGAAGAAGTCCAACCTGAGAAATATTTCGGGGCATAACCAAAAGAGTGACCACATCTGTCAAACCATTCAATTTTACAACCCCAACCGGATGAGGTGTGGTTGTTGTCCTACTGGTGAGTGGTAGTTGAACTGAGAGATAGAGACATGGATCGCTTCATGTAGTTCTTCGAATTATCACTGCCCGCGACCGAGGAGGGAGGCTGACCCCCTAGAGTGTATTCTCCCTTGCCCTGCTTCGAGCGACCTCGTTGCCTCGACATGGTGAGCACAAAAATGAAAGACTTCTGGATGTGAATTGCTCTGTGTAATATACTAGATATAAAATGTATGCATAACAGAAATAAAATGCTAGTAATGGCAGAATAACAACAATATAACCAGAACATTCACCGCAATAACACTGAAATGATATAAGAATAACAACAGAAATAACACTTTGAATCTGAAAGCAATGTTCACAGGCCTCTTCGAGGGGGCAACCTCTAGTTGAGCAGAGCTCTATTACAATAATATCCAAGCTAGGGTTCTCATACCCTCGACTACTATTTATACTAAGAAGAAGCATCTAGAGGAAGATCCTTCTAGAAGCGGAAGCTTCTATTAGGTCTTCTTACATCCGCCTTATTCTATTTTATTGAAANATATTGACCTTTATTACATCCGAATATATTTTTCTACCTATGTGCGGGTTAGGACCCTAACATGTCCGCCCCCTTAAAAACAACCTTGTCCTCAAGGCTTGAGATGAGGAAATTGTTGCAGAATGGTAGCTGGTTCCCAAGTGGCGTCTACTGGAGTTGTATCTTTCCACTGGACTAGCACTTCCTTGATGGTTCTCTAACGTAGGCGACGCTCATGCTGGTCCAAAACTGCTTCTGGTTGTAGCCAAATGGATCCTTCTTCAGCTAACTCTGGGAGGTTGGTTTGAATTTGGCACTTAGCTCCAATTACCTTCTTTAAGCATGAAACATGAAAAACAGAATGTAGCTTCGAATGGCTAGGCAAAGCTAATTGATAGGCGACTTGTCCCACACGCTTGAGCATGGTATAAGGACCATAAAATTTGGGCGCTATATTCTGACAATGCTCGGCCTTGAGGGAGGTTTGCTTGTAAGGTTACAGTCGAAGAAACACCTGGTCCCCTTTTGCACATTGACGTTTAGAGCGACCTTGATATGCTTGTTGCTTCATGCGATTATATGCCATGACCAAATTCTCTTTGAGGGTACAGAGAATGGCCTCTCGAGCTGTAAGTGTTAGGTCAACCGCCTGGACCTTCGAGGCACCCTGTAAGTATGAGAGAACTGAAGGTGGCTTCTGTCCATATACCGCTTCAAAAGGAGTCATGCGTGTAGTTGTATGGTATGAAGTGTTGTACCACCATTCAACTAGGGATAACCATTGAGCCCACTGATTTTTCTTTTCCAAGGAAAAACACCTCAAATATGTTTCCAAACGCTTGTTGAAAACTTCCATTTGGCCATCAATCTAGGGATGATAAGCTGTGTTGAGATGCAATTTTGTGCCTTGTATCTTGAACAGTTCTTGCCAAAAATTGCTTGTGAAAGTTGGGTCGCGATCAAAAACAATAGAGTGCGGCATGCCATGAAGCTTGAAGACCTGATCCATGAAGATTTGAGCCATCGTGGATGCTGTAAACGGGTGTTGAAGGGCGCAGAAATGAGCGTACTTGGAAAGGCGATCCACAACCACCATGATGACAGATTTATTTCCCGATTTGGGTAAGCCAGTAATAAAATCCATAGAGATATCCTTCCAAATAGCAGGTGGAATCGACAATGGTTGTAGTGTGCCCGACAATTTGACTGTTTCTCTCTTGTTGTGTTGACACACGTCACATTTAGCTACAAAATTACAAATGTCCTGTTTCATACCATCCCAGAAAAAGGAACGTTTGACCCTGTCATAGGTTTTGGTGAACCCGGAGTGCCCTGCTGTGGGTGTAGCATGAAGCTCAGAAAGTACCGTGGATTTAAGCTTTGATTGTTTACTTAAATACAAACGACCTTTGTATCGAAGTTCCTCATGGAGCCAAGAGTACCCTGGGAAAGCTGGAGCATTGGACTGCAATTGCTGGATCAACTATGAACTTTTGGGGTCTTGTAGCCATTCATGGCGAACGGCTTGGAGCCAATCTGGTACAATGAAGGAAAGAGAAAAAAGGGATCCTTCATCTTCATATTTTCGGGAAAGTGCATCCGCAACCACATTGTCTTTTCCTTTCTTATAAATGATCTCATAATCATATCCAAAGAGTTTAGTCACCCATTTTTGTTGTTCTGGGGAGGAAATGCGTTGTTCCAGAAAATACTTGAGACTTTGATGGTTTGTCTTAATTTGGAACTATTTCCCCAATAGATAAAGACGCCACAGATCCACGGCATGCAAAATAGCCAACATTTCCTTTTCATAGATGGATTTGCCCATATTTCTTTCAGATAGTGGCTTGTTGGTAAAGGCCAAAGGTCGACCTTCTTGCATAAGGACAACACCAATTCCTTTCCCTGAGGCATCACATTCCAACACAGAGGTCTTTGTGAAATCAGGAAGGGAGAGGACTGGAGTGGTGCACATGGCCATATTCAAGGTTTGAAAAGCTTGAGCAGCGGCTGGAGTCCAAGTGAAAGAGTTCTTTTTGAGGAGAGCAGTGAGAGGTGCTGCAATCTTCCCATAATTCTTAACAAAATTGCGATAATACCTTGTTAAGCCTAGAAATCCATGCAAGCTCTTAAGAATCTTTGGGTGAGGCCAGTCTTGCATAGCTTCAATCTTTCTAGGATCCACCCTGACGCCATCTTTGCCAATCAGATGACCCAAGTATTCTACTTCTGAGGCGCCAAAAGCACATTTAGACTGTTTTAGGAAAAGTTGGTGCTGAGAGAGTAGATGGAGAACTCAATCCACATGAGCAAGATGGTCTGTTCAGGTTTTGCTAAAGATGAGGATATCATCAAAGAAAACTAAGACAAAATGGCGGAGAAAAGGACGGAAGACATGATTCATGAGGCTTTGGAAGGTGGAGGGGGCATTACACAAGCCAAAGGGAATGACCAAAAACTCATAGTGGCCCTCATGAGTTCTAAAGTCAGTCTTGGGAATATCTGCCTCTTTCATACATATCTGGTGGTATCCCGAACGAAGATCCAGTTTAGTGAAGAATTGGGCGCCACTCAATTCATCCAGGAGGTCATCAATGACAAGAATGGGGAATTTGTTTTTGATGGTAAGTTTGTTGAGGGCACAGAAGTCAGAACACATTTGCCAAGAACCTTGTTTCTTTAGGACCATGACCACAGGAGACGAATAGGGGCTCGTACTAGGGCGAATAATGCCTGCATTAAGGAGTTCCTGGACTATTTTCTCAATTTCATTTTTTTGGGAAAATGGGTGATGATACGAATGGATATTGGGAGGAAGGCTTCCTAATTGTTTCAGCTTTGTCAAACGGCCCAAATGGTTGGTGTCAGTGTTAAAGCGTTCATAAAGCTCTGCCACAAATTGTGTCCAAGCAATATACCCTTGACGAGAATTTTTTCTCCATTGCCACCATTGCCAACGTTCTTGATCTAGATGGAGAACACCATACCGG
>JASDQU010012173.1:39989-58475 GCA_032191745.1 Picea mariana | reverse complement strand
GAACCAGAATCAGAAAGTTATAAATCTGAAGAAGGTTGGTGACCTCTAACAGTGTTGCCAACCTTCTTGTGAATGTCTTGGGAGACCCATCCCATTTGCTTCTTGAGCTAATTCGAGAAGATAACAAAAAATGCATACATGATTAAATTCTCACAAACTGTGAGCACAGAAGAAGACAGAAGCAAAGCATTAAACCGAGGGGGATGGAATTTTCCCCTTAAAGAAGGGGTCCAGCTTCTTCTGAGAGCCTAAAGAAATGTTGGAGGCCGCCTCCCTTTCTCTGTGCGCTTTGTTGGTCTTTCGCCCTCGGGTAAGGGGTGGAGACGGAACTGAGTTGTCTTCAGGTTCAAAAGTTTCCACAGAGTCTATAGAGGGGACTGAAACAACCAGACCTGCAGGGGCAGAGGGTTCCAGATCTGAAGCCCGAATTTCTCCTACTGGGGCTGGGGGGGTGGAACCCAGAAGGCTTCCTTCTGCCAGCGGGTTTTCCTTAACTGTTGTTTCTTCTGGATCTAGAGCTTCATCTTCCTTCAGCGCATCAAAGCTGTTTTTATTTTCTAGATTTTCCTCTGCTGCATGAGTGGCCTTCGGAGCCTGGGTTAGTGGATCCTTTCACCTTGGCTGCCTTCGTCGGTTAGATACTGGCTGAAAATCATCTTCTTTTACTGGTCCCGACTCCTCAGAGGCTTTGGGGCAGCTTTTTGCGAAATGACCGTATGCATGGCACCGTAGGCACTTAAAAGGAATCTGTTCGTAGTCCAGCTCTCGGATAAGGCACCATTCCCCCAGGGAGAGATTAATGGCTTCCGAAAGGCCTTTCTCAAGATTAACCTCAACACAAATATGAGCGCAGGTAAACTGGTCCCCTTTCGGCTCCACACTGTCCAGGAAACGCCCAAGCTTATTTCCAATGTCCTCTAGAGTTCTTTTCCCCCAGAGATGCAAGGGAAGATGAGGCAGCCTAATCCAAACAGGGGCTGCGGTGATCTCAACTCCGAGATTGAAGTCAAGAGTCCAGGGGGCTAAGAACATCCCTCTCAACCCCATGAAATAGGGTCCAGATCTGAAAACTAGATCACGGTCCTCTGTCCTCGAGAAACTGAAAACAAAAAAAACCCTGCCTACTGTGCACAGAGAAGCTTTACCCTGTATCAGCGGCTTCCAACGATCATCCATCCATGCCTCCACCATTTTGGGGCTGGGCCATAACCCCGTAAACTTTCTGATGAGGGCCTTTTCTGCTAGAAAGAGGGCAAGGTTGTAGGGCTCCTCTGGAGAAAGCTCCAAAGACAGGATCTCCTCCATCTTCTTAACAAACTTAAACGAAAGGGAAGGTTTGGATTTAGGTCCTGCGGAGCGGAATAACGCTTTGAATGCTTCCAAAGGATCTTCTTTCATCTCGACAATCGGGTCTGGGGCCATCGTGGTAGGCCGACGACCACCAGCAAACAAGAAACGGAGCAAGGCGCAGAGGTAGGCTGAGATCGCTGCTCCAAAACGCGTACTCGCAGGAGAGACGCTCTATAGAACTCCGAACCGCGGCCCTAACCCTGATCGACTGCTTCAATCCGCGCCCCTGCAATCAGAAAACCAGAGCGCCGGCTAGGGTTTAGACCCTAGCCGCGATGACAGTCCATCTCGCTTCATGACACCCCCGCATCGACTTTTTCTAATTTCTTATTTCTTACTATGAGAAATAGTTCATCATTAAAGAAATTATTAAGTACAAATGTTAAGCATAACTTATAAAAGATTATATTAACATCTGGACATCTAATATAATCAATAAAAAGAAAATAAGATATTACAATTATAGATATGAAAATAGTTTCAATTACTAGAAATACAATAACATAAAACATTTACAAAGTAGAAAAAAAAATGTATATTTATTACAATGGCAATGCCCTTCCATTAATCACTAGCCTTCAGATTCATTATTAAATTTAGATAATAATATACAAAATTCAATTATATATCTTCAAACTAATCATAAATAAATTCTTGAATAAAATACAATATTCTAGTTACATCATAGGAAATGCTTTCCTCAATCCATAATAAAAGTCTTCATACTTTAGTAGAGTAGTCTAGCCAATATTAACCATCAATTTCACAAATGCGAACGACTAAAATTTCCTCAAATTTTCCATGATAGCATGGTCCTTTCTTAAAAATGTCCAACCCCCTCGAACCCCCTTTTCCATGGTGAATTTGTGCTCCTTATATATTCAATTGGGTCACTTTTTATGAAACTAAAATGTGGCCCCAATACCAAACGTTATGCGTTGGCCTCAAGCGAATTTTATCTCCTCGATCTTATGCCCCATAGATATGATTTGATGTGATATTGTAACTTCTATTCAATGGAACCATTCAACAACGTTATGTGGTTCTCTTTACAAAGAATTCATCATGGAAATCAACTGCAAACTCATTTTTTCTGGCACCATTTTCTTTGTGGCTTCATGGAGAGAAACCCTTGCGATCACAACTCCGTGCTTTTGTTCAACCAATGCATAACATATTGTGGCCCATATTATTTGTAGATTCATAGCACTTTAACTATGTTTTGGTGGCACTAACTTCTGTGAATTGTAGCCTCTACTGCATGATCTCTCGCACTTTGCTTTGCGATATTCATGGAAATATTAACATGACACAACTTCTGTGATTCTGTGTCACACTTTATGGCTTCTTTAATTATATGAACTTTGTTGCATACTCTCCACAATCTCATGCTAAAAATCCTTGGTAATCTTTGGAAACAAGCGAGTGATTTCGTGCACCATTTTCCAACTCCAATCTGCTTTGGAAGTCAGCCATCCTTATTCAGTGATCACATGATTCCTCCATTAACTGAAAACCATAATTTCCTAGTAATTTTGTGATACAAAAGCCTGCTATTGAGTGGAACTAACTCTGCAAATTAATGGAATCCTCCTTTTCATGTTTGTCCCTCTTCGTTGCAATCATCCTGCGACCTTTTACTGTGATGTTATGCATCAATCTCAACAAAATCTGTCATGCATTAATGAAAAGGTCTCAGCAATTTGTCACACATTAATGAAACCCTAGCATTGTGATTTGTGGCACCCTGCCATCGGCATGCAACTTTCGTGATCTTCTTCTTTTACATTCCTTAGTCAATATAGCGATCATTCTAGTGGTCTGGCGACGCAGTGGTCTAGTGATGTGATGGCATGGTGGTCTTCAGATTCGGTGGCTCGATTGCATGATGGCTCCGGTGGTCCCTAGATCCGGTGGCTCGATGGCACAAAGACGAGAGCCACCAATCCATTGTCAATAAACCATGTTATTACCACTGCTTGTGTACCAATGTTTCACATGCATTTTGAATGTTCTTCATAGGTATAGGATTACCTTTACCAACTCTTGTTTGATCTTTTGAAAGAACAAAAACATTTTTTTTAAGGAAACCAAGTGAAGCATGAATCGTTACAAATGTAACTTTTAGACGTATTTTAAACATCAAACCAATCCTAAGAATAAGGGGCATATATAGAAGTAGATATAAATGTTATCAAGAAACCAAAACCAATGGTTATCGATCAAGTCAATCATGAGAAAATATATTATGCTCTTGAACATAGATTAAAATGATCCATCATTGAGCAATACAAAGAAAAACATCATTTTTTAATGAAAGTAAGATATGTGTAAAGATGATTTTTTTGTTCAAATTGAAAATCAACAATGTCTAGTCTCTAACATTTTAGATATATTGTTTTAGGACGTAAGTTGAATTGCATATGTGTAAGCCTTAGTTGAACTATTTTATCTTGCCAAAGAGTACATAAATGTGAAAAATAAATTGTTTTTCAAACTCGAAACTTTTATCTCATCCCCACTCTTTAACATTTTTTTTGAATAATCTAAATCAACCAAAATGCCATTTGACTCAATTATGCACAAAACACTCAATCTTGGCGAAAGTGTTGAAATATTATTATAACCCAATTTTAAACAAAATAGAGATATGAAACTATTTATGTAAGTCCAAGTGAGTGTGAAAACATCATTGCATGATAATATAGCATATAGAGTCAAATGGAAAAACAATTATGCATGCAAGGAAAATGTGACAAAATAGTTAGTTTCCATGACACAACACATTCATCACCAAAATAAAAATTAGTCACCTTTCTTAGAAAACATGAATTTAACAATTTCTTAATTTTTTGGATTCATTCCAACATCATCATATCACCAAATCATCACCCATGAAAGATAAACCAAAATAATCAGTCATGAAAGAACTTAAAACAAAGAAAATGAAAAGACTAAATAAGTAGTTTGAGTGTAGAACCATCCTTCAAATTAAGAAAAGTATGATCCAACGTGAATTAAAGGGCAATAATTTAAAATTTTAATAATTTTCCCCTTTACTTTTTGATAAAAACTAAAGGGATTTGTTGAGGGTTCGACAAATGGAAACACACTGGGTGAAGTAATTATCTCTCTCTAATATTCCTTAAAAGACTTATTCACACTTAATATTAAAGATAATCCCAAAATACCATAAGAACAAATTTATCAATTATGGGTACCACTATGTATCCTTGAATTTGAAAGATATTCCCACCAAGCATTGAACATCGCATAACCGAAAAATCCTCTGTTCTATCCAATTTATGAGGTTAATTTTCTATATATTTCACTTCACAAACAATTGACTAAAGGCTTGACCTATGGATTTTTCTCTCGGTGAGTAATATAGTTTTTTATGTGTGTTACTCATCTCTCTTGAACTTGAAATTACTTCATTTCTCGCGAGAATCCATAGACTCGACGAAAGTGCCTTAGTATCATTCAATTATAGACCTACTACCATTTTCCTGATGGGTTTAATTGTAGTTCCCACACTACATATAGTTCTTTCAACTTCCCTTTTATTATGTTACACCCTTATTGATTTGTGTGTGTGTGTGTGTGTCTATATGTGAGTGCATTTGTGTGTACACACAAATCAATTAGGGTGTAACATAATAAAAGGGAAGTTATATATATATATATATATATATATATATATATATATANGGGTATTTAGGGATGTGGGGTGATACATGAGTTTTATATATTTTCTTGGAAGATTACTCACTTCCGAAGTTTATCCTAAGGTCTTCATTCCTCCAGTCATTATAAGTATAGTTATTTTAATGAGAGGTGGATGGAGCATAGAATAAGAGAACTATAAGAAACCTAAAGTTTAATTTGCTAGTTTTATATATATGAATCCTTGGTAACACAAGTGTTCCATCACAAACATGGAAACATTATTTAAAGGTCATGAACTTTGTAAATATAATCAAGTGCAAAGATTTTGGTTATAGACAAGTGTTAAAGCACAACCAAAATGTTGTCATTTTGAGTTGTCAAGGATAACAACTCCTTAACAAATTATTTGCAAAGTGAATAAGTAAAATCTAATGAAAAACTTGGAACAACAAAGTTGCAAATACTAAAAATGTAATCGAAGAGTTTTAAAGAATTAGGAAAACCCAAAAACCATAAGTAGAAAAATATAAAATTAATAATGACAAAAGTATCCAAAGCTATTCGTTTACCAAATATAATCTTTTAAGAAAAATTGCTTAACTACACCTGAAAAAGATACATATCTCAATTATAATATTGAAATCTAATGTATATGCCCAAATCAAAATCTTAATATACCATATTCCAAAACATGAAAGTGTAAGAAGAGGAAAAGAATCCAAAGATATTTGTTTACCAAATATAATCCTTTCAGAAAAATTATTTGACTAAACCCAAAAAAGATACATATCTCGATTATCATATTGAAATCCAATGAATATGTCCAAATCAAAATCTTAATATACCATATTCCAAAACATGAAAGGGTAAGAGGAGGAATTTTGGATTTTGGGGTATGTTGAATCATATATCCGAACCTATATCATTATGAAGTTTGTTCTTTCATTTTTTTTCCATATCCATATGTTCCTCTCAATTTATATTATGAGAGATACACATGTCAAGATATGACATTTTCATATTTTTTTTTATTAAATGAAAATAAATAAAAAATATAAATAGAAAACGAAAAATATAATATGAACAATATTGAATGCTTAATAATAAAAATGGATATTGAACTTCCTGCAAAGTTATGAAATAAATCTCCAAAAAATAACCAACCTCATCAATCAAGTTCCATATCAAAAGAGATTTAAAAGAATAAATCAATGATATGTCATCAAAGGTCAAATTTCATTTTCATTTTGCTTTCGTTTATAATTCTTACTTTACAGTTTTTTTAAAGGACCAATTACACAAAAACATTTCAAAACCAAATCTTTATATAATAGTAACTGATAATTACAAGGTTGAGGTTGGAATAGAAAATAAAATGTTTAACGAATGTTGTGGTGAGGAAGACAATCATAAAGAAAGAGGAAGGGTAAGGAAAATATTTCGTGAAGGGATTCTGATGATGGTTTAGCTAGACATTGACGTAGCACTTCATAGATTTTCCCATATAAAAGGTTGACATGGGAGATATTGAAAGGACTCCAATGCCACCATTTCATCCTTTCATTCCCAAACTGTAGATCATTGAGAGTTGGATCCTCATTAGAATTTGATCTTCGGAAAACATTTTGGAAAGACCAAGTATAACTATCTTCACATGAGAATCATTCAACATACTATGATATAAATAATAATAATTGTTTGGAGATCAAATAATGAAATGTTTCTCTACAAGGAGTATCTTAGAAAGACATTTTTTCTCCCAAATCCTTGTTAGTTATTGAAAAATCATTTAAAAGCTTTGATTTGGGAAATATTATAATGTCAACCTTACCTTCTTCTAAGAAAGATATAATTCTTTTAAGATCGCGTGTATCTAAAACAACTTTTTTCGCTAATTGAATTGTGTTTACTTCATGCTCTTCTAAGACGTTGGAAATCAATAGATTATCTATATCAAGTTTATGTTCACAAGGTGTAAAAAGGATGGAAGCATATCATAAAAATAATAAAGTTTAAGAATCCTCTCGATGATACAATCATTAGAATGATCCTCAAGTGTAACTTCGAGGGATATTTCTTAATTCTCTGCAATTAAATGAAAAGAAATTTGTTCCAAAATGAAATGGTGATCATAATAGATGGATTCTTCTTCAAAATTTAGAGAAATGGTAGTCAATTTTTCAAGAAGGTGACATCTTTCTTCGAAACTACGTAAATATTCATTTTCCTATTTTCCCTCTAATCTTATAAATAAAGGAGAGTGACAATATCCCATCATAACTACCACTTGAATTTGTATTGTCTCATTATTAATAGGAAGTAAATCTATGTTTTGTCTTTCCATAGGGGCCTCTAAAATATTGGAGCTCAGACTTTCTTTGCAAGAGATCACTTGTTTATCAATAGGGAAAGAAATATAAAAATATTCTATGAGATTGTAAATATTTTGTGAATCACATCTAACTTCAAAGTCAACATTGAGATATGATATCATCTCAACATTATCTAACTGATCTTTCTTAAAAGAAAGAAAATCAAAATGTAGGAATGTTCAAACATTTGAATCTAAAAAGGTTGATCAACTAAAGAAAATTTATAACAAATACAAATGAATTTTGATAGGAATTTCTCAGTGGAGTCATTATTTTTTTTCGTAGACCCTACAGTTCACTACATAACTCATGATATGAATAATTTTTAAAATCATTATAAAAATGATTTATGAATTTTTTTTAGAGTTGAAGG
Source organism: Picea mariana (assembly GCA_032191745.1). Classification (NCBI taxonomy): domain Eukaryota; kingdom Viridiplantae; phylum Streptophyta; class Pinopsida; order Pinales; family Pinaceae; genus Picea; species Picea mariana. The sequence continues at coordinate 50,711 of JASDQU010012173.1, read as the reverse complement.
GAAGATATTTGAACAAGTTTTCAACTCTCTCAAAAGTGAAAGAAAGTAACATTCATAGGCTACCACATTTGTTTAATCTTTATTGAAGATAGATTATCATATTAAAAGTAAAACAAATGAAATGGAGATAAAAAGAGAAAAAACAAATTAAGTAAATTATTCCTACTGATCCAGGTGGATACTGGTGGTAACCCACCTATTCTACTCACTCATAATGGTTCCATATTTTGAAAAAAAATCTATGATTTTTCGGGTCCCAAAGTTTCAGGGTCGTTTTCAGACCCTAAAATACATTTTTTTGGTGCGACAACGCCTAATATTTGGCCAAATGCTTATGGTATGGAAAAAAGAATGTGTACTCCTCGACTGGGAATTTGATGTATCCTGACCACATCGGGGCCCACAAACCTTTCAACGTTTCATATTCTTGGGTTAAGGTTTTTTATGTTTAGGGTTTTCTCATTGATTGTTTATGTTAAAAGGAATTTTCGGCCTCTTTTTAATCAATTTATTTCGACTGAGCGTAGCCCACACATCGCTCTGTTTAGATATAAGATACCACCATTCTAGATAGCTTTTGTGCTTTGCATTTTACAGTCTTTTGTATTCCATATATTCATTAATAGAATCCAAGGTTAACTCTATTATGGTGTTTCTTGCAATATATCTTGTGTTTCATTGTTATATCTCTGCCTTCATGTCCTTCTCAATATAATTTGGATAAATTGTATTAAATAAATTTTCTCTTTTCGGTTTCTCTATGCATGTCCCTAACGTGGTCATGCTACCAAGATTTCGGTCTCAAACTGGTTGCGGTTGGGGAAAAACACTCCCACCAACCCAAGCTTCCTCTCATGGAAGAAGAAAATAGAGATGACATAGAAGGAGATCCTATCAAACTGTTTCTCAAGGACTCCCTTACGTGACAGAGGAACGAGATGGTGGATGATTTCAACCAAATTCTTTGACAGTGTCCAACAACAACAAAGGCACCTTCAACTAGTAGTCACTTTGGAGGTGTGGTGCCCTTTAAGGTACAGGCTAACTTTGATATTCCTTAATTTGAAGTCCAAATAGATCTTGATGCTTTGAAAAAATGGTGAAGTTTTCTAAAGGATTATTTCTTTGTCCAAAATTTTCCAACAGTGTAAAAATAAACTACGTGCTCCTTAAATCCCTCCCCCATGTCAAATATTGGTGGGAAGGTTACATGTGAGAAACATGTCAAAGATGAGTTTGTAATTTTTGGGGCATGACTGACATGGGCAAATTTTGTTGATTCCCTGAAGGAGAAATACTACCCTATTGGAAACTATTATGACTAATACATGAGATTGACAAATTTCCATTAGGAGAGAAACTAGATGGTGTCAAAGTACACCAAAATATTCCATACCTTCTGCACAAATCTTGGTATTAAATGCTTCTAGCAACACCTAGTCTTGAAGTACCACAATGGCCTAGATAGGTAAATCCAAATAGATATGGAGTTCCTAGACATCTCCTCACTGGGATTAGCTTATTTATATGTTGTCAATATTGAGAAAACATTGAAGTAGAAAAGTAAGAAGGATTTTGGTTCTACAAACCCATCACAACAGAAGAATGGAAAATTTTTCCATAACTCCCAAATAAAATGATAGAGAAAATATGGCCAGCCCTAGGACAACCAAAATTTCAGACTCAAAAGGGATGGAATTTCATAAATACATCAGAAGGAAGGTCAGCCAGAAGGACAAACTCCAAGTTAAGGGATTAAAAGGTATGTAACTTACAATTGGCATAACTTTGTATTGGAAGATCTATTTTTGGTGATTCAAAATTTGTAATAAAGAGGAAAAATAAGAGAATTATTATTTTCTCACATGGATCCAAAGTCTCCTCCAAAATTTTCTTCACCAACTAAAACTTCAAAGAGCTCAACCATGACTCAAGATGAAATAGATGATATTTATCGCCAGATGAAAAAGAGGATCACTGGAAATAGGGAACAAATAGAACATAAGTTGGATGAAATGGAAATCCATATGGATAAGAAGATGAATGAGAATAAGAATGAGATGAAAATAAATATGGATGAAATGGAAAATAAGATAGATACGAATATTGATGAAATGGAAAATAATATGGATAAGAATATGGATGAAAATAAGAATGAAATTAAATAAGAAATAAAAAAATCCATGAAGGAATTGCAAAATTCCATGTCTTCCATGATCTATATTAGAGAATCTCTAGAGAAAATATCAAAATGAAAGAAACTCAGGGAAATAAAGGTAGTATTATGGTTGAATAACATGTCGATAATAAGTAATTGTTTGGTGTATTTAACTCTAATATTGGAGTTAATTATGGTGGGAGTCTTATATTCAAATTTACCAATATTGAATTAAAGAAGTTTGATGAAATAAAGGTGTTTACTTGGGTAAAAAAAATTCCATAGTATTAATCTCAACATGGGGGAGTACTTTATGGATAGCCCCGTGATTTCCATCCAAATTGGGGGTGTTGATGTTGTATTAGGGGTCCAATGATTACAATCATTGGGAATAGTGGCCCTTAATTTTCAATATATTTTCATGATATTTTAATTATATGGAAAGGAAATTGAGCTTAGAGGTATCCAAGGGAAACCCTCTAAAGTGATAATCTCTCATATCATGACAAAATTACTCAAAAATGGGCATTAGGGTATAGTTTCATAATTGTGCTCATTTGATGTTCAAACATATATATCCTCTACTCGATTAGACCTCCAATTTTTGTATCAACAATCATTCTAAGGTATTTGGTGAAATTTTCAATGGTCTTCCATGAGCTCGAGATCATCACCATATTATTCATTTGTAACCAAGAAGTGTACGACCTAACATTAGGCCTTGCATGTATCCATATGCATAGAAGAGTGATATTGATAAAATGATCCAAGAAATAGTAGAGTTTGACATCATTAAACCTAGCCAAATTTATCTCCCTTCACTAGTGGTGATGGTTACAAAAAAGGATGGTTCATGGAATATGTTTCCATATTATAGACAACTCAAAAAAATGACCATAAAATATAAGTTCCCTACTCCTAGCATTGATGAATTATTAGATGAATTTCATGGAGAAAAATTATTTACTAAGTTGGATCTTCATTCGGGATATCATCAAATCAAAACAAGGTAGGAAGACATTCCTTAAAAAAAATTTAGAACACATGACGGTCAGTATGAGTTTTTGGTTATTCCATTTGGACTTACTAACGAACCTTCAACATTTCAAAGCTTGATGAATTCTATTTTCAATCCCTTCCTTAAAAAATGGGTGTTAGTATTTTTTGATGACATACTAATCTACAAGAAATCTTAGGAGGAGCATGTACAACATGTTGACAAAGTATTACAACTATTGGAAAAAACACAAATTTATGTAAATCCTTCAAAGTGTGCCTTTGCAGTTCAAAAAGTGGAATATTTGGGTCATATTGTATCTCATGAAGGTGTAAAATTGGACCCTAACAAAATTAAATATATGAGGGAGTGGATGATTCCCAAAACTTTGAAGAAAATTAGAAGATTATTAGGGTTAACATGATATTATCGCAAGTTTGTCAAGAATTATGGTAAAATAGCACAACCTATAACAATATTATTAAAGAAGGAATCATTTTCTTGGATTGGAGAAGGAACCAAATCTTCTAAAAAACATAAGGAGGCTATATGTACTACACCCATCCTTGCCACAACAAAATTTATAAAAACATTTATTGTGGGGTGTGATGCCTCAAGCCATGGAATTGGTGTAGTTTTAATGCAAGAAAGATGGCCCATTTCCTTTGAATGTAGCCAACTTAAAGGAAAAAACCCCATTTATGAAAAATAATTGTTGGTCATACTACATGTAGTTCATAAATGACATCCTTACCTAATAGAAATACACTTCAAAGTAAAAAAAAATCATGATAGTTTGAATTACTTCTTGGAGAAACGATTATCTTCAATAGAGAAACAAAAATGGGTTACAAAGATGCTAGGTTATGACTTTGAAATTATCTACAAAAAATGAAAACATAATGTTGTGAGAGATGCCCGTTCAAGGAAAAAAGAAGAAACATAAGGTTCATTATGTTCTATTTCTATTCTGCAATCTGATTGGGTGGAAGAATCAAGGATAAAATGGAAGTAAGATGCATAGGTATGCAATATCATTAAACAACTACATGAGCACCCCATTTCATTAGACAATTTTGTATGGAAGAATGATTTTTTGTGGTATCATGATCACCTATATTTATGTAATGATTCCCAACTCAAACACAAGGTCCTTAAGGAATTGCACACTTCTCCTATAGGAGGATATTCAAGATTCCTCAAAACATACCACATGATCAAGAAGTATTTTTTTTGGTAAGGTATTAAGAATGATGTTCTAAATTTTGTGTTTGAATGTTTAGTATGCCAATAGAATAATGGATAAACAATCAATATGTCAGGTATCCTACAACTATTAACTATACCAAGTCAACATTGGGAAGAAGTTTTAATGAATTTTATTACAGGTTTACCCAAATTGAAAGGAAAGGATGGAATCATGGTAGTAGTGGATCCACTGACAAAGTATGCCCATTTTTTCTCTCTTTCTCATCCTTTTAAAGAAAGTATAGTAGCAACAACATTCATGGAAACAGTTCAAAAGCTAGATGGAGTCCCAAGGATTATTGTAAGCGACAGATATCCAATTTTCAGTCGAAATTTTTGGAATGAATTATTTTCTTGTTTGGGTACTCAATTGGCTCACAACTCATCTTACCACCCTCAATCCAATGAGAAAACTGAGATTCTGAATAAATGTCTAGAACGATATCTTCGTTGTTTTTCATTCGATAAATAAACACAATGGGTCAATTGGTTTCCTTTAGCGGAATGGTGGTACAACACTTCCTTCCATGCTTCATAAAAAAATTCCCCATTTTTGACACTTTACAGATATCATCCACGACCCATTACATCACCCTTGAAAGGGAATACAAAGGTTCAAGTAGCGAAGGACCACATAGGGAACCAACAAGAGGTTTGCAAGCTATTGAAGGACAACTTGGTTATGGAACAAAATAGGATGAAACAACAAGCATATCAACAAAGCGATTAATATCACTGAAATTTTTATGAAAGAAATTTTTAGGTTGCATGGAATTCCTAAGATGGTGATTTTAGATAGAGATGTCAAATTTACATCCAATTTTTGGAAAGAATTGTTTACAGGTTTGGGTACTAATTGTAATTTCAACACAAGTTAGCATCCACAAACGAATGGGAAAACAGAATGAACAAACCAAATTATCGAAGACATGTTGTGAATGTATGTAAGAACAAAACCAACTAAGTGGGAAGTGTATCAACACTTAGTTGAGTTCACTTACAATAATGGTTATCAGGCATCAACTAAGATGAGTCCCTTCGAAGTATTATACGAAAGGAAATGCACAACCCCAATTAGTTGGAATAATCCAGTTGAGAGGATTATAATTTACGGTCGGACCAAAAATGCTCCAAGAAATGGAAAGAATGGTAAAAAGGGTACAATAGAACTTGAAAGAGGCACAGGACCTACATAAAATCTATTTAGATCTAAAAAGAAGACAATAGGAATTCAAAATTGGGTAACATGTATATCTAAAATTCAAAGCAAGAAGAAGCTCTCTAAATCTAGGAAATTGTTCCAAGTTGGCGCCAATATTTTGTGGCCCCTTCGAGATTTTCACTCAAATCGGACTTGTGACGTATCAAATGGCACTTCCTGCAAATTTAAAAGTTCATAATGATTTTAATGTTTCATTATTGAAAAGATATATTCATGATCCTACTCACATCATTGATTGGAACATGGTGTAGGTGGAACTAGAAGGCAAGTTCCAAGTGGAACCTCTGTGCATTCTAGACAGGAAAGAAACAATACTTCGGAACAGAGCCATTGCCCAGGTAAAAGTGCAATGGAAGCACTTTAGTCCTAAGGAGGCCACCTGGGAATTGGAAGAAGATATGTTGAAATCTTATCCAATTTTGTTCTGAGACATGATTGAACACTTAAGGGGGAGAGGATGTAATATCCTCAAATTATTAGAAAATAATTTCCAAATTGAAATTAGAAATAAATTTCCATTTATGGAAATTTGGATTTGGAATTAAATTGTCATTTATGGAAAAATTCGAATTTAGAATTTTGGATTATCTAATTATTATTTTATGACTGTTGGGAAAAGGTTTGACTTTCCCAACTGTCCTCTTTTGATGGACACATGTATGAGACAAACTTTTTTAAAAATTAAATCTTGGAAGACAAATGGAACAACTAGGTTAAAAATAGTTGACTATGACTCCATGAGTGGGGAACAAGTTTGAGTTAACTCAGAGCTTATTTTTATAAGTGGAAGACGTTGAGTTTTGTCACTAGTGGCCCCTAAAAATCAGGGATTTGTAAAGATGTGAATTTCCCCAAGGAGGGAAAGGAATGGAAAGTCCTAGACAAAAGATAAATACAACATATGTGGGAGGCAGTACGCTGCTTAGTATGTTGAGGAATGAGAATTGTTTTTTCTATTATGAACACATTTGGTGTGAGGAAAAACATTTTATGAACTATTGGAGGTGACAGTGGCTAAGGAGTGTGACTCAGTTTCCCTTATGGAGTAATGGTCAGGCTAGGGGGTGATCAGGACAAGTGATCGCAGTTGTTATGTTTCTACGGTTGGGTGGAACGTGGTTGTGCCATTTGTTTTCCCAGCATCAGTCTTCAGATATGTATCTCATCTATGCACTCGAATTGTATATGTTATACAATTGATGCTATGTTTTATATTATATACTTATAAATCCGAATTGATTAAGTGGACTGTGTAGCTGTGTTCGATTCGTGGCTTGCCACTCTGTAAGAGTACTTGTAGCGACGTCTATATGATGTATTATAGTTTAATGTGTATATATATATGTTCCTATTGGCCATGATAACTTATTTCTTTGATTGCTATTCATTTGTTGTACCAAATCAAAATACTTTAGAATGAAAAGTATAAATACATTGTATTGAAATTGCTACTAATATGTTGAGTATAGGTGGAAAAGAATAAAATTCCCAATTACACTCTTTTTATCTATTATCATAGAAAAGGTATCTGATACATTAGATCATAGAATGTTTGACAACAACTAGTCAAACAATAGATCCATCGATCCAAGAACCCAATAACTAGTCTACACAGAGTTTTTAGAAAGTCAACATAAAATTGTCTATGACGAAAGTGAGTGCACGCATGGACCGATGGAAGGAAAATGGAACCCAGATAACTTTTTTGGTCAGGTCACTTCTTTCACCAAGTGCACTTTCTTTTCTCCCAAACTGCAAGGAAGCCATACAATGGTATTAGTAACTTGCTAATGTCCAAACCATTTAAATAATTAGGTAAATAATTGAGTCAATGCTTAACTTATCTTAGCTTATGATTGAATATCAAAGTGTCTTTGTTATCCTTGTGAATCGTTCGATCCACGAATCAGGAGGGGAGTGGGTGTGTAATTCATATGATGGGTTACCTCGTAAGAAAAAGGAACCCATGATCAATTTACATCCATAGAAATTATTTACTCGCGAAAGAAATAAAAGCAAAATCAGACTTCTAATCAAGTTCTGTAGTTTGATATCCCTGCACATGTTTTTCATTTATAAAGTACAGAGAAAAGTTACTCAAAGAAGTAAAAACTATAATCAAGAGGAAGATCGGGCCAATAAACAATTTTAATAGAGAGGTGGCGATAATAAACTAAAACAATACCAATTAACTAGTAAGTATTACCTTGATGAAATTACTAAACCCCATGTTGAGGGTCAAAAGAATACTATCGAGAAGCTAACATTTAAAGAACAGAGTTACCTATTGTCTCCTCAGTACATAGATGGATTTCCGACACAGAGGATACTTGCAGCAGAGAAAGTATTAAATTAAAAGGTAATTCTAGAGATGCACAAAGCGTGAAATATATATATATATATATATATCGGTAAAAATCATGGTAAGTATTTTTTTTAAATCTAAAAGCATTACAAAGACACAAAGGAGGTGATCTGGGTGCATAAAAGTTACAGCAAGAATATAATTTCATAGGTTAGAAATTAATAACACAAACGTATTCAAAACTCGACAAATTTCTTTCCTCGGGCATTCAATGGATGATGTAGAGAATGAAGTTGTAAGTATAAGATACAACTCATAATGAAAAGGAAGACCTTTTTGTCTTTAGTACAAATATGTTAATTGCAAGGAGTCCTTACAATATGTCAACATAAACTTTAACTATTGCAGGCAGAATAGTAAGAAAAATAATTCTCGTTGTTTTAGATTTAATCGTTAATAGTAATATAATTATCCTAAATATAGACAAATGTCTAGGTTAGAGGAAATATCTGAAAAATCATTACAGAGATAAATCAAAAACCCTTGACAGGATAGAGCTGCGATTTTCTCACTCAAACAGATTCTTTAAAATCAACACACAGAGTTAAAACATAAATTTTAATTATAGAGTTTAACAATTGTTGAAGTTTGAACAAATCCAATAAGTGTATGAAGCCTCAAGGTTACAACCGAGTGTTAATATGAAAGAATAATAGTATAACCATTTGACGAGGAATTTCATCTAGGGTATTCCCGTAAAGGTATGTAAACTAACAGTTACTTCCAACACAACAACCTCTTGACAAAGGCCGTAGGTGTAACGACCTCGTTACAAACATAAAAAACAGTACAAGAAGGTTTGCATAGGTTTTAGCTTACAACCAGAGTGATTTATGACCATGTTTTTACTGGGAAGGAACCCAAAGGATTACGGGTTTGAAGATTGATGGTGAGCAAAGAAGAAAACATAGTAACCCTATCAAACCCGAAATTAAAGGGTTTAACCTAACATACGAGTAAAACCTTATTACAGTAGAATCTGGAATGAAATGTTATGGAAGTGCAATTTTATGTGATATTCACCCTCATAGTCAAAAGAAGAGCATAAGGTATTTGACTTTAAACACACAGAGATTACCTTGCACCCGCCAAAAGATGCATTTGTACCAAGAATATATTTTCTCAAAGAAAAAAATTGCACCAGACAGAGAATACTTTGCATAAATACCCAATTCCAAACAGAACTCATAACCCCAAGGAACTCTTACTAATTAATTTACAGAGAGATAACAATTACTTATTGTGCATGTGGAGAACCCTGCCAGAGTGGCATTGCTACCATTCTGCACAAAGTTGAACACTACCACCGGTCGCAGAGAGTAAACCAACAAAGTAACAAAGTGCAAAGGAGACCCAAGGAACAACTACGAGGGGCGTAATGGCACCTCAAAACCCTCGATAGTGGAGAAGAGGGACTGGTATGCCACCCCACACCTTTCCTTGTGAACCCAACTGAAGTGGCAAACCCACAGTGGGCGATTCTCTGTAGTGTCAGGCCTAGAGAGTACTGGTAGGTCTGTCGCCATTAATGGACCCTCCCTAGCATAAATGTCTATAGCTATAACTTCCTAGGTTCAAAACTGACTTGGAATCCACCTCAAATACGTTTTACGGGCCACTTAAATGTTGTATTCAATTTGTTTAAGAAAGGCTCAAATGTATAGTGTTAACATATGCGCCGGGCCATGACCTTATTAGAAGGTGTACATCGTATACCATATTTAAATTATAGATCATTACACTTTGAAAAGGGAGTTTTGACATGGATATGATAATTACCCCTAGCACAGTTCTAGACTTTGATAGTCATGTCTCCTAGTCCGCTAGGGTTAGAACCTTGTAGCTATTTTATATGATAATTACCCTAGTATCTATATGATAGATAACATAATTAACCTTGTAGGATATGATAATTACCCCTAGTATCTATGCTATGGATTTTTGATAGTCATAGTTACTATTTTAACAATGCAATCAATGTATAACTCTAATTACATTAGCATGAATTTTCATAGTAAATTATATTATGAACTAATTGAATGAAAAACTCTATGTTTTAATTTACTCGATAATAACAACAAGATATTTTTTGGACTCTAAATATCCTACAAACCTTTAGGATGGATAGTGTTAGTCACCAAAAAGTAATGGTATTTTTGGAGAATGTCCTCATTACTTGCTACTTGATTTATTGTTCCCTTAGGTATTTTGTCCAGTATCAAAGTCTCAATTCTTCATCAAGATTTGAATAGTCTCCTATTAATCTTGTTTCCTAAGATTGCTTTGTCTTTGCCATCTTGACCTACATTCCAAAAGCCTAGTTATTAGAACCTAAACCTTAGTTCTGTGCTTTAGATTATATATCTATAAAAAATATATATTATATAAAATCTTATTAAAAGTAGTATAACTCTAAGTTGCACTACAAAATGCATATGCCTAAGTTTACATGTGTATGCATATGATTAGATGCATATAAGTTTTTAAGTTCATATGGTCTATATGCTTTCAGGTTTATGGTTTTTTTTCCAAAAGGTATAGGATCCTACAGGCCAACTCTCGGGTCAAGTCAATAGCTAAGTCATGAATCTAGTCACATCACTCATCAAACTCCAAGTCACACAAATTGACAATCAAGTCAAGTTTACATGTTAAAGCCCAGCACTAAGTGCCAAGTATACCATATACATTACAACTCATTGATATATTATGAGAGGGTTGGCATTTATAAA
>JASDQU010012173.1:26960-39842 GCA_032191745.1 Picea mariana | reverse complement strand
CCGATATTATAGGTGTTCAAAACTATTTTATGCCGAGTAAAATGAAATGCCAAGTGTTTTTGAGTCACGATTTACAAACCATGGAATGCAGAAAATGCCAGGTGCCTGATGGATAACACAGGTGACACAGAATTAACAGGCAGACGAATTCAAAATGCTAGGCACCACAAGGAGGAAAAATAGTTGTTGTGGATGGCATGTGTCGAAATGAAATAACGAAGAATATTGCATGCAATCACATGCCTAGGTTTAGAAATGATCTGAGGTTCTCTCCGCACAAGAACCACAAGCATGCATCAAGTATTTGCAGTGCAAATGTCTTCACTAACATAGTTTTGAGATCGGATCTAATTGCCAGTCATAAATAAAGTTCATTCGCTTCAGCTTGATATTTTCTACAAGAGTTTGCACCATGATCTAAAATATTGTTGTTTCATTGGAGGTTTGTCATGAAACAAATATAATAGGGATACCCATCGGTCCCTAGGTTCTTGGTGCTGAAGCAACAAAGGTCCTAGACGAAGTGAAAAAAGAATTGGTAGATGCGCCTTTTCTTCTTCTGTTATGATCAAAATCTGGGAGCAAACAAGCAATGGAGAAGTAGTTGGCTATAGTGGCAGTGCTTTATGTCTCTGACTATGGATTTAGTGATCAGTTATCTTAGAGAATTCGACTTGCAGAATAGGACTATGGCTATTAAAAAAATTGCAATGACCAATAGAACCATGATAGTGACAACAATACACAGTTGTTACTCAATCGCCCAACAAATCGATAGTGAAAAGTTTCATGGTTGCATAAAGGTAGAGAAATTAAAGCTCCACGTTTTGAAGACATTTCATTTCAAAGAAGAAGGGAGATTTCTTCGTTATCTTTCATTGCTAATGGTGGGTGAGGGAAATCAAATAGCATGGAAAGGTAGCCAACGTGCACATCTTCCAGTTTCTTCCAATGACAAATTCATGATGCTTTCAACTCTGGAGAAGGTTAATCACCATAATCGAAAGGCTATTAAGATTTCTTCAAAAGAAAAAGCATCTACAAAGGACAGAAAATCAGCAGAAAGTGTCTCTCACAGATATGTATCTAGGACATTTAGCTAAATCATCAGTTTCAAGGAAACCTCTATCACTTGATGCACATTTACTACCCATGAGATTTCCAGAAATCAGGTCCATAATCACCAGGCCATATCAAGAACATCATTTCCCAATAATGGTATGAGCTGCAACATCGTTAATGCAAACAATAAATTTGATTTGATCATGTAAGGTTTCCTTTTGACCAAAACAGAGCTTTCACCAGTGCAGAAGGTAGAATTATAACCAGTTAGTTGATGAAAGGCAGAGCTTTCACCAGCTAACTAGCAAATCTTAAGGCGAAATAGATGGTGAAACCCGAGATGGCCAGAGAAAGAGTAATTTTGCCCAGATCAAAGTTTTACTAATTCGAATCTCTTGAAAACTCTTTTAATGGATAGATGTGGAATTATAGAGTTAGATCGAAGATCCACTTTTGATGTAAAAGGTTTAGAAAAGGTATTCAAGTTGGTTTTGATACCTTTTTTTTGGAGGCAACAAATCCAGGTTTTTTCCAAAATTAGAAAATTTGAATTTCATCTTTCTCAAGAGTCATCAAACAGACTTGGAAGGCTTATCTGCACTGCAAAGAGATTCTACATCATCTGAATACCATGAAATGTGGAATTAACCTCATTTTTGGGATCATTCCTTATCTTTTGTAAATCAGTTTTGACTTTCTATCTTTAGCATATCTGATCCATTCTTTTAGGATCTGAAAACTGTATTGTAAAACTATAAAGCTCAAGACATAATAGGACTCAAAGGGGGTTCAATCTTGGATACATTTTTCTCTTGTACTAAGACTCTTATCTTGATAATAGAATCGCAGTCTTCTTTTGCTGTCAATATCATATTTATTCATGTACTTCATTATTCTGTACTTTATTTCAGTTTAGCTCAACTTCTAAGAACTTTTATCTTCTTATTAATCTCATGAACTTGAATTAAAGGAATTACTACTATCTTGTATGACCCTACACACTGTTGTACTTGGTTATCTAGACTAGTGTTCTTCATACCCTATTTCAATTACTCTGTCTGATCATTGATTTCTAAAAGCAATGTCTTATTCGAATGCATGATAAGTTGTTCTTCTCATTATCCATTGAGTTATCCCATTGATTCACACATACCAAATTTACCATATACTTGAGTTACCAAGCATCTTTGGCCTACAATCCCAAAGAGTTTCTTGGAGTGATAACAGATAGTCTAATAGATTAAAAACTTTTCTGTGCACAAACAATGAATAAAATGCACAAGGGAATATTTTCATATGTCATGAACAATTTTGTTAGACTTTAGTTTCCTGATCAAAATTTTTTATTTTAGTGAAATTTGGGGTACGTTATAGTACTTGTGGGGGAAGACGACATGTTAAGGCATTGGAATTTTGAACCATCCTTCCAGCAAGTTCCCAAAACTCCTCCCTGAAAAATAGAAGCAACATACCAAGTTTGGAAGCCATCGGAAAAATGATCAATCAAGATGAATTTCGACGAGGCATCCAAGGACAACCCCAGGAAATCTAGTGCAGGGGGATTGTTAAGACACCCAGAGGGGATAATTATGGCTATATTTTCCAGCAATCTGGGGTATAATTCCAACAACGGGGTGGATCTAGAAGGACTCATTAGAGGCCTAGACTTAGTAAAACACCAGAGTATATCGACTCTACAGGTGGAAGGAGAATCTATCCTAATCATCTTATCTTTAAATTGTTTGAGAGAGGGGGAAAACCCAGGAAACATCTCCACTAATTTGAGATTATCATATGGATGGACGCAGGTCACAAGCTTGATTCAACACTTCCAGGTGATAATTCCATCCCAATTTCATCGAAAATCCAACTCAGTGATGAATGACTTGGAAAATGTAGGTGTCCTTCAAAACTCCTGAATGATGAAGTGGCATTTGGGCGACCCCATTGAGTCTCCCACTTGGAAAGAATCCATGAGGATAAACATTCTTGACATGAGTCACCACATGAAGTACCAATAAGTGGAAGAAAAAATAGATGGAGATCCAACACGAGGGTACAGGACAACCATCGAAAGATCGATCGTTATGGGCCCAACTGGAAAAATAGAGTGGCCATCTGATGCCACTCAGTTCTTCAAGAAGACAGAGGAAAATCCCACTCCCTATGTCACATCGAGAAACTTTCATGTAGAGATAAATCACGTCCTAGTAAGGGTGGGCGATCATATTGACCATCCCATTATCCTGCACTGATGCAAGGATGAATGGAATATGGTTGGTGTAGCAACTTCTTAAGAAGCACTCATGCTAGTTCATGGGGAGTCTACGACAAAGATTGAGCGTCATTAGTGTAGATTGATATTGAGCACCCCCATCATGGTAAGGCAAGAAAAAACATTGGGAGATTGTGTCAAATCCCGAGGATAGAGAAAATTCATAATTCAAGTAGTTACGAGCAGAAGATCGAAATGAAAATAGGTACAATTTCCTACTGGTCAAGCCATGTGACTCGCTTCATGGCATGGAGGAAAGGACCTTAGTACCTAGGGACTGCATCCCCCTTCGGGCATGCCAGTTTTGATATTGAAAGAACCTTCAGGCCAGCCAAAAAATAAAGGAAAACTTGTCGAAATTGCGGATACGTAAGAGTTGGTCAAAGAAAGGAAAGTCCCCTCTGAAGCACTTCATCTATCTCTGGTACCATATCTGAGTTATCAAATAGATAATATCAGAGTATCCATAGCTTTGAACTTATTGAACCATGGATAGGAAGGGGGAAAGATCAAAAGGTAAACAATCACAACCTTCATCATCGAGAGGTCTGAATACTCGGTCAAGGGCAGCTCACGCTGCTTGGACGAATGAGATGTGATTTCAATAAATGAGCACAAAGAAAGAGAATAAGTGCACCATGGGAATTGAGGAAGTTGTCAGGTGCCAACGGCACCTAAATTCAGATGCAGACATCATTCGAGAGGTGCAGTACTTCAATGGAGGACCCTAAATAAACCCGTACCAAAGAAACTAGATTCTTCCAATTAGCAGAGATGTATTAGACAATGAAGGCTATGGTGGTCCATGCCAAAAGGAATAATGATTAGACCACCTAGGTGATTGAGATTCCCGATGGTAAATTTGATCTCTTTTCCACTCTCAGTTTAGGATGAAGTTCAGAGTTTGAAAAGAGAGCCAGCACCAGCACTCCACCGGATCGCGATATTTCCCCATTCAAATCGAGGACAAAGGCACTCTCAGAGAGGCAGTTGACAATCTTGGAAAAGGCGATAAAGGCAAGGAGCTCCTAGAATACTAGAGGGGAGTCCACATGCAAGAAGTCAGGTTTTGATATTGTGTCTCCAGGTTTTGTTTTTTTTTCATATCTGTCNGTCTGGCTTCCATAAAGTTTAATTCATTATTGGTATCTACGACTCTACCCCTGGTTTTTTTTCCTTTAGAAGGGGCAATGCAGAATGCTTTGAGCTATCTCAGACTCATCAATTTTATCTTATGTATCATTGAGGAGGTTGGTTTCCATTTTGGGAGCCCCCATCTCAGAATCGTAGGGTGACCTGTTTAGCCTTTTACCAGACCAAGGTCCTAGTTTACTCTATGGTAGGCCCTTGCTTGTGGGATTGTACTTTTATTGTCTATAAACAAAATTATACTTCCTTTTGTAGCTTAAAAATAAAATATTGTATAAATGTATTAATTAATTAATACATTAAATTATTAGTGTATCAATTAATTAATATGCTACATTATACATTAATGTAAATTTATACTTGAATTTATGTATTATATTAATGTAATAATCTATTAATACTTTAGTAATGTTTTTATTAAAAATATATTAATGTATTAATTAATTAAATTAATGCATTTCAATAACATTAATGTATTAATGTCATTCATAGTCATGGTCAACCATAGTCATTTTCAATAAATGTATTAATACTTTAATAATGTATTATTAATGTATTACTAATTTAATAATGTATTTAGTAATGTATTAGTGCATTAATACTTTAGCAATGTATTACTTAATAATGTACTAATGTATTGATTAATTCATACCTTAAATTATTAATGTATTAATACTTTAATATGTTACAATATGCTTTAATATATTAATACTTTGATATGTTACAACATGCTTTAATATATTAATACTTTAATTTTACATTACAATATTAATGTATTTTTAGTATATTAATACTTTAATAATGTTTTACTAAATACATTCAGTTCAATGTATTATAATAATAATAATAATAATAATAATAATCTACTTTTAAGGTCACGATCAAGCCAGCACATCAAATTGGTGTATGAGACCCCCTTGTTTGTGGGACAAGGGACCCCCCTTCACCCAACGGTTTGACTGGTAAAGTCTATGAAGGTATACATACCCTACCCCCCTCTGGATTTGAACCTGTGAACTCTTAAGAGGAAAAACATGTTCTTAACCATTAGGCGCACTCAAGCTGTATCAATAATCTATTTTTAAGGTCACGACCAGCCCAGCACACCAAATTGGTGTATGATACCCCCTTGTTTGTGGGACAAGGGACCCCTCTCCGCCCAACGATTTGACTGGTAAAGTCTATGAAGGTATACATACCCTACCCCCCTCTGGATTTGAACTTGTGACCTCTTAAGAGGAAACACATGTTCTTAACCATTAGGCCCACTCAAGCTGTATAATTTAGCAATGTATTAATATACAAATTAATTAATACATTACATTATTAATGTATAAATCAATTAATGCATTACTTTATGCACTAATGTAAATTAATATTTTAATTTATACATAACATTAATACATTAATGTATCATTAATGTTACATTACATTATTAATGTATCAATCAATCAATGTATATTTTAATGTATTAATACATTATTAATGTACTAGTTTAATATGCTACATTATTTATTAATGCATTAGTACTTTAATTTATGCATTACACTAATTAAATGTAATCTATTGCTAAATACATTAAGGTTAATGTAATACTACTTTATTAATGTATTAATACTTTATTAATGTATTTATTGACAAATTTAATGTATTATTAATGTATTACTTTATTAGTGTATTAATAAGTATACACGATGTATTAATTAATAGTGTATTAATGTATTGATTACTCAATAAATTACATTATTAAAGTATCAATCGATTAATATGTTACATGCTACATTATACAATAATGTAAATTAGTACATAATAGATTATTATTATACATTACATTAATGTAATATCTTAATAGTCATCCCAAGGCATGTCAACTAGTAACAACTACTTTACAAAAGTGGTTGATATACACCAATCAACACCATTTTCCACCTTTCCAAATTAATGACACCAATAATTAATCTACTTATATCAACCACTTTTATAAAATGGTTGTTACTAGTTACATTATTGCCATCTAAATATTTGTTTCAAAATTGGACAAAAAAATCTTAACACAATTGTGCCATAATTGGAATAGTTTTTACATCGTTCTAATTGAACACATTGTCCATTAACAATGACAATTGATGTATATCCAATACGAGTCACATCCAATCTTTTTATGAAATGTAACTTACATTTTTTCTTGAATACATACCAATACTACTTACCATAAGAACAAACAGTATGAAGTTAAACTGCTTTTGAAATATTCAAGATGTTTATTCCCATCCACAATATCTCATGCGTGGGTCATATGAATGAGCCAAAAATAAAATTGATGTTTCTTTTCCATTCGATATACCATAGTTAGTGGATTAAAAAAAGAATTGTGACCTAAATATGATAACTATGTATAAATTTTTTGTGACTTGGATGTGGCGGTTTCAAGATAGTAGGGATAATTTTAAGGATGAAAATTTATCTTAAAATGTATAAACTGTGGTGAATTTTACTAGTTCTTAATATGCAAACTATAAAATGTTTGGCTATATTTTTATAAAAGTATTCAAATTTCTAAGGATTTGTATATTTTATATAACACTTGCGCTATATTTAAGGTAAAACAATTTTATTATGTAGAATTTGGGTGAATTACTTTTAGGAAAAATAGAAATTTTCCCAAAGAAACATGAAAAATTAGCTCATCGGCCATATATATGCCCTAAAATTTTTGAGGACATGGGCTCTTTTTTTCAAATTCCTTTTGGACTCAGGTAGTGAATGTGATGATGACCGGGAACATTGTTTTATTTTTTTTTTATCATTTTCTTATATTTTTGACAATCTTCATAGCTATATAATGGTTGGTGAAATCACATTTTTTTTCTTAAAATACATTTTTAAATGTATAAATGAATTTAGTACACCAAAAAACCCTCAAATTGATTGGACAAATATAACCAAAAAATTATCAATAAAAAACATATAATGTTTATACTAAGATAGGGACCTGAAAATCAATGTGACAATGATTGTTTATACTAAGATAGGGACATGAAAACATATATTGTTTATACTATGATAGGGACCTAAAAATTAATCCTAAAGTGTGTAAAAGGTTTTAGGTTTTGCTTTTCATGTTCTCTTTGAAGTAGTTGATGTTCACATTGGTTTGGCAATGTTGAGTTTTATTGTATTGTTGTTGGTTGTGGAGTACAATGGTTGGTGAAGGCTTCATGTTTTGGTGTGGTTTTTCCTTTCAACTCTTATTGTGGATGTTTCCTGTAGTGGCTTCTATTATATAGTTTTTCATGACAGATTGGAGACATTAAAACTTTGATAGGCCAATGAAACTTTTTAAAATCTCAAACTTTGTAAAAGGTTATCAATCTAGCCTTTCATGTTCATTTTGTTGTCGTTGATGTTTGGTGTTGGTTTGGTAGTGTCTTTTCTAGGGTAGCATTTTACTCTTGTTACTAGTTTGGTGGGGGTTGGTGTTTCACGATGTCTCCTTGTTCTTTATGTTTTGGTGCAATTTGGCCTTTTGACTCTTGCTTTGTATATTTTGAGTGATGGGTTCAACTATATTCTTTCTATTGATATTGTTGGTAGTGATTCAGTATGGATTTGTGGGTGTGTTACTCTTAGTTTTGGTGTAGTTTTATATTTGAGCATTAAATAATGTTGTATCATTGATCATGCAAGAGTCTAGAGCTTATAATATTCCTTTACTGCTAACATAAACCTCTCATCTCATGAAAATAAATATCAAAACCTTTTGAGAGTATTCTAATAGAAAAAATATCCTCGACACAAGTGGCCAAACCTTCACTAGTAGGCTACCTCCTTCTGACATGAAGTTAATTGAAGTAGTTAAGAGACCCAACAAAAAACATGTACTAAAATTGATAAGGGGATCTAGGGACCATGAACCCCACATTAAACACTTTCTTGACATGCCACTGAAAAAATGCATGACAGATTCTAGAACGTACATAGTGCACTTAACTTGGTCCAATGATATTTGGATAAATGAAACCCTTGGTATGTTCGAATAAATACAATGCATAACACATGTTGTTGTTGGTACCACATCGATTATGATTATGTTGAAGATGGTGCTTAATTTCTATTATTGTAATATGTAATTGTTGACAGACTATTCCATTGTCAACAATTTTTATTAAAGCATTTGAAACATAAATTAGGATTAGTGAGTGCTCGCAACATAATTCAAGGTTACTCAGTATTAGCCTCAGATGATTGGAATTAGTTGCAGATGATTTGTAGCAATTTCTAGATTTGTATAAATCTAAAGGATATATATATGAATGCATTATTTGTTCAATAATTACGAAGAAGGAATGAGAAGAAAGATTCTCAAGCATTGAGATCTTTGATGTTTTGCTTCAATATTTGTATCGTTTGTTGTGTTTTCTGACTATAATTGTCTCCTTGTAATTCTACATTTGGTATTAGAGCATGCTATAGTAGTGGGAAAGATAAAATTTGTTTATGAAGATTGTGCATATTTAAGCTATTGGTAGGAGTGCTAAAATTTTTAAAGACGAGATGGCCAACAACGACAATGGTCTTAATATTTCCTAGCCCCAAATACCAATATAAAAGGGTAAGAATGATGGTTTTTGGAGCATTAAAATGAAAACCTTGTTTGTTTCATAAGAATTGTGGGATTTGGTGGAAAATGGCCATATAGAACGAGGGGATACTCAAGATATTGCTGGTGTGACCTAATTCCAAAGAGATCATCTAAGAGAAAATTAAAAAAAAAAGACTCAAAATCTCTTTTTTTCATCCAACAAGAAGTGCACGATTCTATTTTTCAAAAACTTGTTGTAACAACAAAATAAAAGGAGGCATGGGATGTGCTACAATAAACATATTAAGAGATGGATAAGGTAAAAGTTGTTAAATTGCAATCTCTTAGAAGATAATTTGGAACTCTTTGCATGCACAATTCAAAATCTATACAAGATTTTTTCACTAGAGTTGAGGGAATATTGAATCAAATTAGATCCCATGGAGAAGAATTAAGAGATAAAAAATTGTTGATTTATTTTAAGAAGTCTCCTTACAAAAATTGATGTTATTGTTGTTGTTATTGAAGAATCCAAATATTTAACTCAATTGTTTGTGAATGCGCTTATGGGATCTCTTCAATATCATGAGAAAACGATGATTAGATCTGTTGAAAACTCTTTTGAGAAATTTATTCAAGCAAAAGCCAATATTTCCAAAGATAGAAGACATGAAGTTGAAAATATTTTCGATGAGAAAATTTAGAGCACTGGTGGACGAGGAAGAGGACAAGAAAATAAAGGAGGAAGAGATCGATGAAGAGTTTTTTATGCAAATAACAAAGGAAGAGATAATGATAGTAATGATGGAGGTAAAAAATTTGGAAAATCCCAAGTCCAATGTTTTTATTGTAAAATATTTGCCCATTATGAACGTAATTGTTGGAAAAGACAAAATCAACAAGTTAATTTTTCTGAGGAAAAGGTAGATATGGGCACTTTCTTTTTAGCTTGTGATGTAGCGAACAAGGTTTCCAAGGAGGTATGGCTTTTGGATAGTAGTTGTAGAAACGGCATGACTAGAAACAAATATATATTTTTCAAAATAGATGAACATACAAAATATGAAGTACTCTTGGAAGATGACAAGTTAGTGGAAGTTAAAGGTAAAGGAACAATCGTCATAAAAACAAACCAAGGCCAAGTAAAACATAGTAATGATGTCTTATATGTTCCTTGTTTAGCACATAATTTGTTGAGTGTGGGGAAACATATTGAAAAGCAATATCTTGTTGTTTTTAAGAATAGTGAATGCATCTTATATGATAAAAAAAAATTCATAATGAGATTATAGCCAAAATTAATATGCTGCAAAACAAAATATTTTCTTTCATTTTTTCTTATAAAGCAAATAGAGAATTAAAAGTTGGCTATGATGATGATTCTTGGCTATGGCATTTGAGGGGCATCTAAATATAAGAGGCTTAAATTTACTACATCATAAGAAAATGGTCAAAGGGTTTCCTCTTATTGGTTGAGTTGATTAAGTTTGTGAAGGATGCATTCTCCGCAAGCATCTTGGAGACTCATCTCTAGTAGGAAAATCTTTGAGAGAAACAAAACCATTGGATCTAGTACATGCAAGTATAAGAAAAAGTTAGATCTAATTACCTCAAAACGTTTCATGATGAATATAGGAGATTCCATCATCTTCCTCAAGTGTAGGAATGAATTTATCGATTAGGGTCTACTATGTTGAGATGGCTAGGAGCATGTTGAAAGGTAAAAGTATTCCAAATTTTTTTTGGTTGAAGCTATAGCTACATATGTTTATTTGCTTAACAGACTTCCAACAAGAAGTGTACAAAATATGACTCTATATTAGGCATGGAGTGGAAAAAAACTTGGTGTTTCTCATTTGAAAGTCTTTGGTGTTTATGCTCATGTTCCCGCTGAAAAAAGGAAAATACTAGATGATAAAAGTGTGAAGTGCATTTATATTGGCTATTGTGAGGAGAAAAAGGCTTATATCTTGTATAATCCACAAACTGAAAGATGTTAGTAAGTGGTGATGTTTTTTTTTATGAAAAAGAAGAATTCAAGTGGAATCAATGTGTGCAACAAGAGAGTACACGAATTTTTATAGAGGAATATGAATCTTATGTTTCTACAAATCCAACTAGTAGTCCAAGTACTACTTAGACTACATCCACTCCATCATATTCTTCAACTTCAAGTCTCTTTTCAAGTCAAATTCCTCCTCCAGTAAAGGCAAAATCCATAAATGGAATTTATGGATATTCTAAATTTTCTTTAATGTTTCAGATTAAAGCACACACGAGATTCTTTGTCATCATGGTAAAATGAGTGTACAAAATAAAGTATGTAGCTGATGGGTCCATACAAAATATGAGATCAAGGTTGGTGGAAAAGGGGTTTTCTGAATAGCCAGGTATAGACTATGATGAAACATATGCTCCTCTTGCAAAACTAAATACAATAATAACTATTTTATCATTAGAAGCACAATATAATTGGTTGAGATTTAACATAAGTGAAAGTGAACCCGCATTATATATCAATTCAAATGGTATAATTGATCTACTTATTTTTGCTTATATGCAGATGAATTGGAATGAAAACATTGTTTCTTTCCCATGAATTGTGGGATTTGGAAAATTCCAAATAGGCTATGATGACTAAATTTGAATTGAATGATTTGAGTTTAATGCATTATTTTATTAGCATAAAAATGAGGAAAATGAATGATTATATTTATATTTCACGAGAAAAATATGCCATAGATCTTGTTCACAAATGGAAAATGAAAAATTGTAAAACCATGAACACCCTTATCAATACTATTGTAGGGGCCTATTAAACCCTTGTCATCATAGATCAGATATTAAATACATAAATATATGTAATAAAGCTAAGTAAATACATGTAATAAAGGGTAAATGCCTTAAAAAAAAAAAAAAAAACTAAACTAATGATTAGCTGGAGTGCTTATAACCTCTCCAACCATTTCTCCTATCTGCTTATACTCATGAATAAGGAATAAGCAAGGGTTCGGTTAAGCTTTCCAATTACTCTCTTCTTTCGTGAGTATGAGTGTGTGTTGTGCTTCTAATGTTATGTCTCTAAATGTCGTTGTAATCTCTAAGATTACAACATTGGCATTGTTTCCTCCTTCATTCAGATGGGTGACAGCAGCAGTGAATGGGGGTGGCCCGAACCTGCAAAGAAGGATATGCAATTGATATGATCGTGTGTTGGAGATGATCGTGGAATGTGATGTTGCATGAAATATTTCTTATGGATGCCGAACGTTCATGATTGTTGCTTGGTATTTGAAAATCGTTCGTAATTGCTTCCTGATACTTGAAGATTGATCGAAGATATCGCTCGACAAACGAAAAGTATGCAACCTAAACAATAAATAAAATGTTGACTATCCATGGATGGTGATAAATATCTTTCTGTGTTTCTTTCTTTACATTGGAGAAGACAACTACGTCAATATGAGGAACGATGATTACTCATGAACATTGCTCGAATGCTTGCGTGCTCACCTGTGTATTTGTCCACTAAAGAGATGGAATAAATCATGGTTAATGTCCGTGGATAAAGAACGAGTTGAGGACATGTGTTCCCCATTTGACAACAAAACGTTATATGAATCCATTAGCGCTTTGTATGGTTGATCTGGAAAACATTGTCGAATTCACTGGGCGATCTGAAAAACCTACAAAGTGCTAGCAGACTAATAAAACCTACCATTAAACAATTGACCGAGGAAAAATACCGACACACTACATTGTGAAAATGGATGTTAATGAGTGATGGAGTAATTTTCACTCGAGCACTGGAATA